>JAOXYL010000078.1:13781685-13792131 GCA_028564955.1 Terapon puta
CTGTGTGTTCAGTTTTGGATCGAAGAGGAATGCATTAAATAAACGGATCCAACCAACCATATAACCAGCACACCTAAACCAGTAATGTTCACCAAAACTGGTGTGTGTGTGTGTGTGTGTGTATGTGTGTGTGTGTGTATGTGTGTGTGTGCTTGTGCATTTATGTGGCTGTTGGCACTCTCTGTTGAGCAGATCACATTTCAGGACATTCCAGACTCATGTAAACATTTATACACAAGCAAAGAAAATCCCTCACATACACTCATGCACCCGCACACACAGACACACAGACACACACACACTGTTCATAATGCTCTGAATGTTTCATAAATAAACCAGGCAGTGCAAAAAGCCAAGCGTTCACACGTTGAGATGGAATTCTCTATACGTCAAATCTGTAGGAAGCGATGACGAGAGAACAAGAGGAGGAAGCGATCAGAACCCCCAATTTATTCTTCCTAAACGGTGTCGGGCTCTGAACCTGTCCTGATATATATGACAAATGTAATAAAAACACAAATCAACACAGCAGTGTATGCAGGAATTGTAGCTTTTGTTGACATTGTGACTGTTACCTGTATCAACATGAATTTGTAGTCTTTACAATTTACCTCCCCATTTGAAAAACAGAGCGTTTTCGACTGGGTATTCAAACTGTCCCAGAGGTGGTTTTACACCTTTTACATTAGCAACACTTCAGAATTGCGCCTCAGGACAATCCAGTAACTCAGCTCTGTCTTCATTTCCTCTGTTTTTAAAGGTAGTGAGTAAATACACCAGAAAAACCACAAGTTATTTTGGACTTTGCATTTTGAGAGAAAAGTTTGGGTCTTTCCCACTGATGTCAGCGCAGTGAGACTTTTCTTGGAGTCGTTTGTGCAGCTGAATCTTGATGCGCTTCCATACTGGCTTCTGCATTTGGCTCCTGGTGGTTACTGCCTGCCCTAATCTCATCGTTAAACGTAAACCCCAATTTACTGAGCATAAACCTGCCTCTGGAAGAAGTGCAGACTGACCAAAGTTACATCACGTTGCAAAAATGTCCGTTCTTGAAAGGCCCCACAAGGATAGGAGAACAAACACACACACGCACAAACACAAAACTCACACACATAAAACACACACACTCACTCGTGCATACACACAGAGTCCAAATGCTGCTCCTGCCCTGTATGACTTTCCGTTACATTCATCACCTCTCCTCTCTGGTCCCACGCTGCTCTGCTGAAGTAAATAAATAAACAGAGAGAGTGAGGATGTGTGTAGAAGAGGAAGGCTATTGGAGGAGGTGTTAGCTCAATCATTCATCAGCTCATGGATCAGACGGCCCCTCCTATTTATCTCACTCTGCAGGGTGCTGGGAGAGATGTTTTTTTCTGACCATCTCCTCCTCTCTTGATGCTTACATCTCCATCTTTCTCTTCTCCATTCTCTCTCTTCGGCTCTCTCTGGAGGATGGATGAAGGTTAGCGTGCAGCCAGGGACGCGGTGCATCGATCACTCCTGCATTGACAAGACTGATCAGCAAGCAGTTCCGTGAGCGATGCCACAAGGAGGCTCTACTCTGGATTCACCCGGGATGAGGACAAGGCCAGTTGTTGGCTGGACTTCTCAGAAAGTTTTTGTGCATGCTCTTCTGCAAAATGGCAGCTGGATTCACTTCTATGCGTTGCACCATCACAGACTGCGCTGTGAGTTTAGTTTGTTTGGGACTGTTGCCAACTCGCCTTAATTAAAGATGGTGCAGGATCTTTATGTATCTATGGCAGCATACAAATTTCTCTGATGGCTAAAGCTTTGCTCATGAAAACATTTTTTTTTACAGTTGTGGTGAAAAATGCCGTTGCTTTAACTCCCCTCATCTCAAAGTCCTTGTTCCACGAAAATTAATTTTAAAGTTCAGAGTCTTTTTAGTATCACATTCCTGCTTTGTTTCACTATTCCTGTGCTGTGACTCAGCGGGGAAACACTGTCCATGGGAGCACAAATAGGGAATTTCATCTAAAAAGGCTGCAACCTCTGATGTTACCCACTTGTTTAGTCTAGTTTAAACCACTGAAGCCTCATATTAGCTCCAGCTGAACTTCACAATGCCTTTTTTACATTTTGTTATCCACCACTTACATTTGAATCGCTTGAGAAAGGGATTTCTTCGCGGCCAGTTTGAACAGGATAAAACAATGATAGCAAGCAGTGGCCTTCTAAATGTAAATAAGGCCAAGTCAGTATTGTTTTCAGTAAGACAGACTTGAGAAAGAAGCCCGTCCTTTAAATAAATACATACAGAGAACAGAAATAGTGGGTTAGTAGAAAATCTTGGTGAACAAACCTAAGCATTGTTTATTGGCCCAGACTTGATAATAAGACAGATGATTTACTGTTTCTCTCCACTGATCTGGTGTGGGATTCAGGGGACTCGGACACTGGTAAAATGAGCTCCTGTATTATTTCCTTTGGTGTGGTTTCTGTGGTGCTGTTTCACTTGAGCTGGCCTCCCTCTGCTTCACTGTCTGGACATGAGAGTCTGCAGTTGTGGCTCTTTCACACCAGAGCAAAGCCTTAAACTGACAGATCGACGTTGCCATCCTTACAGCAAGAGTGCGAGCATGGCAATGAATCAGCACACTCAATCACACTTTGTATAGAAGGCTGCTGAATCCTCAGAAGCAAAACAAAGTAATCAGGAGAAGGACAGAAATAAATGTTCTTCTTCTTCTTTTGCTTCTTTTCTGCTTTTTGTTCCCTCATCTTGACAGTAGAACTGATGGTCACCAGACAATTGTCTTATAATGTCTACATATTATTTCAGCTCTGTGTTTATTATGATTCGGCCACGTATTATCATCCCGAAGTTAGACTGAATGCGTCGCTTTTTAATTTCAGCTTCTTTGGATGATCACTTGAACCAGGCAGCATATATTACACGGCTCATTTCAGCTTGTTTACAGGTAAACTGCACAGTGAGGCCTGTGTACTTACATGCACGCTAGATTTACGTTCAGAGTGCTTGCAGCCCTCAATCCATTATGTGTAATTAATGCAATCTGTGTATGTAATGGTGTATGGGTTTGTGTGTGTGTGTGTGTCTGAATGTAAATGCAGTAAGACACAATCGTGCACGTTTAAGGCGCTTCATGCACTACATTCTAGATATATTCAAATATTTCAAGATATTGACTGAAAACTGTGGAAAAATGTGTGCATAGTGTCTCATCACGCTGGTGTTCACTAATCGGATGTCTTTTGTGTCAATCTTTTCTCTCCGTACCTTTTTCTCCCTCTGTTTCTTGTGCATAGCAGTATGCTTTTCACACACACACACACACACACACACACACACACACACACACACACACACGTGGTAATGAAGTAGGTAATGTAGACCAGCTCCCTCTCAAATACAACACAATTACAACAGATTACACAGCAATGGCTTCCACATGGTTCACAGAAAGGGATTACCACCCTCACAGTGTGTGTCCGGGTGTGTGAGTGTGTGTGTGTGTGTATGTGTGGTAGGTGGTTTCCTTTGGACCACCACCAACATAGTACACTGGCCTACAACATATATTGAATGGGACAAGGGGTGGAGGGAAGCACTGGGTAAAAGGGTGAGGGGGTGATAGAAGAGGGGGGTAAAGAGAATTAGGGAAGAGGTGGTTTTACAAGAGGACTGGAGGCGCGTTAAAGGTCTTCATACATCTGTGCGTGTGTTTATATGATAGAATTCTCCTCTTCTTGAGGATGAGATTTAAAACACAAGACAAATTTGGCTTTTCTCGGTTGTTGTAAACATGGCATTGATGCTGCAGAGATCACTATGTGCTGTGGCCATGCAAAGTAAAATACTTTTTGTGTTGGTAAATCAAATGCAGCCATTTGCTGAAGAATTAAAACATTATCATTTGAGACCATCAACCTGCACCTCTACTTCAGCAATAGGCTAAGTTGAGGCCAATGCAACACCTTGTAAAGCTGCTCCTGCACTGCAGCGTGGGTGCTCTGACATCCAGCTGCCGTATGTGCAGCGCACACTGGCCAAAAATATCTCCGCCTGTAGGCCGATATGAAAATCATTCTGAAAGACAGACATGAGAAGCAAATTATTTTACATGATCTGCCAGAGAGGGAACATTGCAGCATATTCTATTAATGTGAGCCATGTGATGGATGCGAAACACTTTGCGTGTGTTTAGTGTGGCTGTCTGTTGACAGCTGTACTACCAAGCTCAACTTACAAGACCACAAAATATGTGCAGCATGAACACAGTTCAAGTTTATCTTTCCAAAAAAGCCCATTGTGTTCTCACAAGAGGAAAGACAGCTAAAATACAACAAAAACCTAAACTCCAGTTGATAATAAAAAGTATATGCTCGCTGAATAAATACCTTGTCACGTGTGATCTCTTGACAGAAAACGCAATCATTTTAATCTTCCATTTCTACATTAATGAAGTCAGTCTGAGCAGAGTGCACAAACACTGTCATTCTTACATTATGTGCAGGGAGTCAGCCTATAGTCTATTTTAGGCACAGATCTCAGGTCAGCGAGCAGACCCCTCCATCATCTCAAAACTTAACGCAGTTTCAGCAGATTTTACTGGAATCACAGCTGGTTATGACATATGGCATGTCAGACATACTGAATACTGTAGTGTAGGACTACCACAGGAGGCAGATGAAGACATTTTAGCACAGCAGTAATGTGGATGGATTGTAATGCGGTTGCAACATTTTGAACAAGCTGTATTGGTCAATACTTCTTTCTGGTAGACCAGAAAACAAGTCATGTAGAAATCCACAAATCACTTTGCAAAATGAGAGTTTAAGATGTAGACAGTTGTGTGTATTTTAGTATAATGTCGCTCTTCAACACAAGTTAAAGCAGAAGAAAACTAAATGTTGATAAGTTTGAGGTGAAGGCAGGAGATGATGCAGGGATACAAGGATGAGAAGTTAGATGAGGTGAGAGGAGAGTAAATGTCTACAGCACACCTGGACAGGTGAATGATGGATTAACCTTTCAGCCAACCGCAGGAGAGCAGCCTCCATCAATCCATTAACAAGGACAGCAAACCACCAATCACACCACAGGGAGGGGAAAAGGCCCACCCTCTCTCTAGCTGGATATTCACACACAAACACAATAATATACATACAAGCCAACACAGACAGAGGAAAGCATGTGGAGTAAATTATTCTCCTAAGATGAACTCACATGGTTTCACGCTCTTTTTTCTTCTCTGTGACTAACAAACAGACATTTCTCAGCTCATTTTTCTTGAGTTTTTCCTGCCACATTCCCAGGCTGTCCCACTGCGATGCCAATGTTTTCAATAGAGAAACATATCAGACCTAACCCAAACCAGAACCCAGCGCGGAGGCTGCAACCACAGGAGTAAAACAATGTAAGACTCCTGGGACACCTACGAGACCAGGAGGCATTTGACCCCTCTGCCTGTGCCAGATTTGATTTTATTTAGTCTCTCTGTTTCTCTCAGTGTCTCTGCTCTCAGAGTCTGTCTTTACCTCTTGCTCCTCTCTAGTGGTGATGTGTGGTAGACCTCAAACCATTGTGTTGCATATGTGAAAGTTTTCCTAAATAGACTCTGGTCTATTCTATTTATGGGAGATGGACAGGCCACAACATGTATTTTTTATGAAGACTTCAGGTTTTTCTTAAATGTACATTACAAGTACATCTGTTTCTTTTATACTGGGAGAGGCATTCATCGTATTCTTCTACTTTTGTTAACCTGTAACTGGAGCTACTTAAAACACCTGTATTGTGTACTGGAATTTAATTTTGTGCTCTCAGAAAGGAAATTTCCAGTGTATTACAACTTGTTTCTTGCTTTCATCGGTCATATTCATCATAATAAAGTGGTAGTTCATAGCTGAGATCTGGGAAAGCAGGGAAAGAAGTCACTCATGTTTCCTGCCCTGTTAGATTTGTAGCACTGTCACTTTGTTCTCAGATCTCAGTAATCACTTTGGTGAAAGTTGTCAGCAAACAGTTAATTATTTACGCATACAGCAGTTATGAAGCAGCATTCATCTGGAGTCATCTTTCTCTCCATTAAGTCCATTGTTCACTCTGTTTTAGCTCTGATTTGGTCTCCACCAACCCCTGAGGGAAATATCTGACTCCTGAGCTACAAAATGCTCAACCTAGACTGCATTTGTCTTAGCCTGAGCATACAGTCATTTTTAAAGCCTTGTCCCTGAAAAACTGATAACCCTAACAAAAGTTAAAGTGAATGGCTGAACAATGAGCTTAAGCTAAGTTAAGCTGAGGGAAGCCGCAGACTCAGCTCATCACTCTCTGTAGGTTTGTCACTGCAAGCCTTTCTTATCATCTGATTGTTTTCAGTTTGTCATTGGATACATTGTTATTGTAGTAATAATGATCATAGCTCCTTTAAAGTGACAGTCGGTAAGATTAGAAGAATGTCCTATTATTTGAACAATTAGTAGGTGTATGAATTCCAGGTCTTTTCACCTTTCTCTGCTGTGCATAGATGGCCTGATTTCATTCTTACAGATAATCTGTCTTGTACTACTATCAGGACATAGGGACGGATTAAGAATAAAAGACATTTTTCTGTTTCTGTGTTATCAGCATAAACTTAAGTTCCTCAAAATGCAGGGACGTGGGTTCATAGAAGTACTAATACATTAAGCCATAAACATTTTAATGGTATAGTTTGTGGTAGTAGAGTATAGTTGAGTAAAACATACAGCCCAACATTTCAATCAGAACGAAAGTACTCGAGCACATGCACAACTCCACTTACATAAATGATAGCCAGAACTATGACAACATAACAAACCAGAATTATGGTTTGATAATGTTTACTAATGTGTGCCTTTTTTAATCATGTCAGTAAAGCAGGAGAAGTTCATTGTTGAAATTGTTCTGACCGTCACTAATCTGTTATAGATGTTCATGTTAAGAGGATGTGGTTGGTTTCAGTTTAAAATGAGTCTGAAAACACATTCAGTGACTCTGTGCACTACATGAAGGTCAGTGACAGACTCAGTCTGGCTTCTCATGTTTCTGTTGTCATATTTCTGGGAATTTGATGCAATGTTTGGAAACCAAGCTGCAGTCGGCAGGCAGGGTGGATCTCGGTTTCAGTGTGTGTGTGTATATGTGTGTATGTATGTGTGTATGTGTGCAGCATATTATGTGTATGTCTTCTGTCTTCAGCAGCCCTGTCCAGCCAGAGATGATTGTGTCATTACAGCATCCAGGGTGTGAAAGCTCTCTCTCTCTCTCTCTCTCTCTCTCTCTCTCTCTCTCTCTCACACACACACACACACACACACACACACACACACACACACACACAGAGTCAGAGTTTATTCCTCTCTTGTCCTGGTCTCTGTCAGTCATGCACAGTGTTCTCACTCCTCACTCTTCTGATGTCATTTGGGAGTGGAGTGATGGGCGGAGGGGGCTTATGAAAAATGCACACAAACACACACACACACACACACACACACACACAGACACACACACAGGTCTTCTGGGGTGTTAATAGTGAATTATGGGATTTTAATGCCTAACACTGTGGCTTATCCAAAGAGGAAAGTCAGGCCAACTAGCCGTTAATCAAACCATTTCACTGCGTGTGTATGTGTGTGTGTGAATCAACTGTCTGATGCTTGTGTCTAAACAAAACAATCCACAGCAGGCGTCAGATACACAAGCATGCAGCTTGTGCAAGCAAACACTCATAAACATAAACGGCATGTGAGAACCTGAGAAGAAAAGAGCTGAGAAAAAAAATTATGAGAATGAGGGAGAGAAAGTCAGAATGACAGAGGGGGGTGGTGGTAGAAGAAAAGGTAAAGATAAATAGAGAGAGAGAAAAGCGATGTAGAGAGAGGATAATGGCTTCCATATGAGAATGTCAGAGCTTTTTCCTGCTTGCTTTTTGGTGTAATCATATCAGCAGTCAGGCCATTTCCAACCTTCATAAATGTGAAGTATGCAGCGAGTTTCAGGATCCAACTTCCTTTACATAAACACCCCTTAGAAAAACAACCCAGTTGGACTTGAGTGTGTGTGTGCGTGTGTGTGTCCACTCCTGTGTGTGAGAGTAAGTGCGCATTCAGTATGGCACAGTGTACGTGGCGTTGTGGACTTGAGTGTGTCCACTTACAGTACAGAGTTATGCATTTTGCGTGTGTGTGTGTACATATTATGAGGTGATGAGTGAGCTGAGTTAAAGCACTCTTGTCAGCCATAAAGTGTGTGTGGGAGTTGGGTTACTCCTGTGTCACGAAGATTTAGATATTCCTAAACATGATGATTTAGACTTTTTCAACAGCATTTGCCTTTAATGTTTTTGCCACAACTTTCAGCAGAGATGAGAAAAAAGACAGGATATCTGCCTTTCCAATTAAACTCTAATTTAGCAGAGCAGGCGTTAAAAAGTAATCTGCTTTCCTGCAACCAAAGTTGAACCTGTCTCAAATTTATAATACAACAAAAGAAGAATACAAAAGTTGCAAAACGTCCATCTCCTTGAGAAATATGGATGTGCACTGACAGAGTTTTAATTCAATTTCACAAATAGTGTATTCTTTTAGCCAGTCTCCGTCTCATATTTTTGTCATAATTAAATAAATGCTAAAGGCTCTGCACAAATGCAGGTGTTTTCACTTATTCCTGCTGCTCAGGTTGAAGGTGAGTGGAGCTAAGATGATGCCTCCACAACGTCATGTACAAAAACATAAAGTCATGAAAGTGTCTCCCTGCGCTAACAGATGCACCAACAGGGGAATCAAAGAGATGCCAATCAAGCACAGCCCTCACACACCTACACAGTCTTAAGAAGAGATCTAATCAGGCAACATAAGTGAAAACATTTGTGTAGGTGAATCACAGGCATTTACGATGTTTAATATATCAGATCCTCGGTCTGATCTGCCAGTCCAGAGCTGAAGTCAGAACGTGGTTAGCCTAGCTTAGCATAAAGAATGGAAGTAGGCATATGTAAATAGATCTTTGCAAATATTCAAATTACAATTTTAGGATTACTACTTAACTATTTCATTGTAATCTTTCATCTTTAAAGATGAAACTGTTTGTTTTTTGCCATTTCTCCTTTGGCTGGCAGCAACTATTAGAAACTTTTGTGTAATATTTTCTTATGTTCAGTCCAGTCCAGTTGGCTTTAGTCTGGCTCGTCAGTAATCTGGTAACTGGCCTCTGTAGTCTGGACAACCTCTGCTTTGAAGACGGCCGGGAGACGTCATGGTAACGTGTAAAAAACAGGAAAACTGGTGCTTAATTTCCTTGTTCGAGAAAAACACAATACATGGTCCTTTCGCAACTGGTTTACCTGATCCTCAGCCCATCTGGGCACTTTTTGCTGACCACTGTAAATTAACAACCTACTGGAGCATTTCAGTGGTTGCTGCACATACATGCACGTAAGTACATTTTCAACACACACAGGAGAGACTCACGTCCAATGACAAACCTCCCTAATTATGTCACCTGCATATGTCACTCCTGAGTCTTGGCATGCTACTCTTTACATGAGTTGATATTGTTAACATACTTTTAAAAAACAAAAACAAACAAACAAATATTTGATTTCAAAAACTGAAACAAAAAATAATTAACAAAAAAATTAATGTCTGAATAATCAACTATTTGGTCCAGTTCACCTTCTCATCTCTCTCTCTCTTACAGAAATAAAGTTCATATTTCCCAACAGGCTGAGCTATTCCTTTTTTTCTTCCTTAGAGATCTCACTCTACATCTGGTGAAAGTCTCAAAAATGCATAAAATATGAGTCTGTGGACCACTGTGGTGAAAACTGTAGAACACAAACAGCAGGGTTATAAAAGTTAAAAAAAAAATTGTTTACCTTTCGTTAAAAAAATACACATTTTTTTTTATTAAAACAACGTAACTGATGCATTGCTGAGAAAACAAATTAAAATGCATTTGTAGGACTAGATGTTGCATTAGAAAGAGGCCGTGGGGTCTTTTACGCTGCAGTTCTGCACAGAAGGGTTAAAGTTCATGGCAGCTGATGAACTATTGATAACTGTTCGATCCCTGGTGGTGTGTTTCTGTGTTTACTGCAGCAGGAGATCAAACCACGCACAGTGCTCGGTGTTACACACTCGAGCCAAGGTTCTCTGAAAACGGCTCCCAGGGGCCACTGAGGGGGTCAGCGGAGGCTGCAGACCTCCTGCCTGAGCACTCAGCTGGCAGCAGAGAGCTTCAGAGGGTTGCACTGGGGATATGTTGAGAAACTGTAAAAACACTGGGGATGTGTGTGTGAGTGTGTTTATGTGCTGTAAGCTCCCTCTGCTCAAATATTCACAAATTAGCTAATATCAGGAGTTAAGTTACATACACACACACACACGCACACACACACACACACACACACACACACACACACACACACACAC
>JAOXYL010000078.1:13796048-13812819 GCA_028564955.1 Terapon puta
CTTATACATACATATATATATATATATATATACACATATATTCTCACTGGACAAAGTTAAAGTCCTCCTGAGACAATGACATGAGAGCGTCAGTTGTTTCAGCCTGTGCCTCAATTAAACATGTTAAAGTGTCAGAGCCCTCTGGGCAAAGGAGGAAATCTTTCAATGTTGTAAAGGAGTCAATGGCAACATGAAGAGCAGATTCTGGTGGCTTTGGGTCAACCTAATATCACACTACATCAGATAGTTTCAGATAGTTTCTTCATCATCAGTCAACATAAATTTCTCAAAGGCAGAACCACAATCGACCACCTAACCCCAACCAAGTGTTTATTACTGTAACATGACGATGGTGGTATCTAACCATCCCAAAGTAGTTATTTTAACCCAAACCGTGACGTTTCCTTTAACTATTGTTGTGCCTAGACCTAACCATAGCGCAACTGTTGTCACATCATAACATAGATTTGATAGATTTGATTTGATTACAAATTACAAAAATGTAATCTTGTCAAATTGATGGAAATATCAGATTAGAAAATGAGTCATTTTAGAAGGCCCAGACAAACTCTGTAAACAAGTGGACTTGGTTCACTTTATTGAAATAAATATTGGAAAGTGTAGAATATCAGCGACCACAGATGGTGAGGAGGCTAAATGGCAAAGCCCATGTGAAACAGTGAAGCAGGGGGCTCTACCTGCTACCAGCTACTACTGACAATATTTTACAACGATCTGATTCGTTTAGAGACAGTGACCTACAACATAGGACATTTTGAGACGTTTTGCATTTACTCAAAGGAACACCCCCAGCCAGATGTGTTTGCATTGTGGTCCTTTCTCGCCATGCCAACCATTGTACAAATATCCACTGGATGTGTATCATCCTGTCATATCAGTCATAACAAATCCATCCTCTGAAGAAAAGATTGCTTTAGATGCTTCACTCGTGAAACTTCCTTTGGACACTGGAAACACATACACTGGACCGGTAGGATAAAGATACAGTGTGTTTGTGCAGTCAATATATGTGTGTTTATCAATCAGCCATTCAAAAAGGCAATTAACTATACATAAACGGACAGAAGTGCACAGTAAAAAATAAAAAATTAAGGAAACCACCATTCCCTCACTTTAATTTAAGAAATATAAAAAATACCTCCATATGAGCTCTTATTACAGCAGCACTAGCTTTTTGATTGCATGAAGAGGCGGTTTCACCATCATCTCAGGTCAAAGCTGCTCCCTCCACTTTTGCAATACGAAATCAATGGTCACATTCTTGATTTTGAAACTGTTCTGTGACCGGAGCCAAACCTCGGAAGAAGGCACGCTGTCAGCATGTACAGCCTGTGTAAATAAAGGTTTTGAATCTAGCTGAAGGAGGAGGGAGGAGGAGGGAGGAAAGTGGGGATTAGTGAGGGTGTGTGTGTGGTGTGTGTGTGTGTGTGTGTGTGTGTGTGTGGTTCCTCCTGATGGGGTTAAGTGCACCGGGAGTGTGATGTGGTGATGGAGGGAGGATGAGAGGGATAAAAGAAGAGGAGAGGAAGGAAAAAAAAAACAAGAGAGGGGAGATCCATTAGCTAATGGATGTCTTCAGTACTGTCTCGTCAGACTTGGTATTATCACACAGACACACTCTCTCCCTCATGCATACACACACACACACACACACTCACACACAGAAACACACAGGCGACAAGCTATTGAACTGGTATGTTTCTGCGAATTGTGAATGTGTGCATTTAGCGCTCAAACAAATTGACTGCATTCCTCAAGTCATCAAAACGAGGCCATAAATAATCCCAAATTCAACTCACATCAACTTGAAATAAAAGCGTGGATATGTGTTCACACTCTCAGTGTGTGTGAATTAATGTGTGTGTGTCCGTGTGTGTGTATGTGTGTGTGTGTCCATGTGTGTGTGCCACGAGACAGAAACTAATTGGTGTCAATAAGACATCTGTGGCTCCTCTTTGATTAAGCCTGCAGGCAAGGAATAGGAGAATAACACCCCGCACACACCCTTTTTCCCTTTCCCACACACAGACACACACACACACACACACACTGCCTGTGGTTGTGCTGATAGCTAACTCCGGGCAGGGCCCATCTGTCTCATTACAGAAACGGGTCTCACTAGAGAATTTGTATTGTTTATGAAGACACACACACACACACACACACACACACACACACAGCATGCATGACCACATCGTTGGCAGTACCGGTAGCCTTGCTCAACATCAGAGCTGCTGGAGACAGAAACAGCTTGATGTGACAGAAGAATGGAGGAGAAATAAAAAGATTTAAATAATGAAACAAATATACCCACTGAGTGAAAACCCTTCTCTGTCTGAGTTTTTACAGCTTATTGTGTAACAGTTTGACCCAGAAGGACCTCTCAGACTGTGCAATTTTACTGGAATTGAGCTTAACATTTGAGCAGTGGAGAAGGAGTTCAGTGCGATGACAGATGAGTCACATTTCAACTAAATCATTTCACTTTTATTTACATTTTAATCCCATAACTTTGTAGAATTGTTTTTATTGTGCCGCATTGTCTTGCTGTAAAGCAGTAAAGCTTTTTGAACAGCACTAATCTGTATGAAAGATGTATTCAAATCAAGTGTCTTTGATTAAGGCTGGTGAGGTTGCTGAAAATTGTTACTTGTTACCATCTCAAAGTGTTTTATTCTGTGTGTATGTTGCACGGTTTATTCTATTTACTGAAAATATTTTCTGTAAACCACAAACATTACAACCATTTAGAAAGAATTGCTTGTAGATTGATTTAATCAGTTCTGTATTTGCACAAGTTTGAGAAAAAGGCTTGAATCTTCATGCATTCAGTTGTGTGAGAAGCTCCAACTTTAAAGCTGCAAGATTTTATTTCCTAAACACATAGATGATCTGTATTGTATCAAGGACTGATGTTATTATTTCAACTGTGAGCGCCAACGATTAACATTTATGTCTGTCAGTTTTATGAATGAAAAAGAAGTGGAACCTGAACAACTGTCACATGGCAATGAAGGTGGGCTCCGATCTTTCCTTCATTCAGTCATTCACCACCACCCCAGGTTTATGAAGTGTATGTACATGATAGTCAAACCCCCACACAGCTGCCTGACAATCAGTCCAGGGTGGTGTCCTGCCTTTCGCCCAATGAGAGCTGGAATCCCGCTCCAGCATCCCGCGACCCTGTGAGACAGGATAAGCAGTACAGAAAATACATGTATGTATGTATGTATGTATGTGGTAGACACTCATACACAGTTTACACAGCTACTTTGACATTTTTGATGAATAATTGCATTATGACTGGCAGGTATAAAACTTTTATAAAATTTGATGCATTGCATTATAATGTACATGCTGTGGAAACTACTCTTTTTAGTATGCTGTCAGAATTGTTCAGGGAAATAATATAAATATAAATATCTCATTTCATTTCTTTGAACACAGATAAAATGGTGAATAAATACTGTGCACTGTATAATATGGGTGAAATTTTGGACACAGACCACTGTGCAGTGTGTGTGTGTGTGTGTGTGCGTGTGCAGGTAACATGGCTCCAACCAATATGATTATTTAATTCTTCTGGCCTGGGGGTCAGTCAATTGGTTGGAAAATTTAATCTATTTGATCCAATAGTCAAATTGAAATGAAATAGATTTGTGAACAGAATGAAACAGGAAGCAAAAAAGGTGATATGCTTGTTTTTTGAGCTGTTTGATGATACATGCACTCAGTTTTTATTGGCTCACTGTTCATTCAACATTGAACGCCCTTTTTCATTGTCATCACATACTTTTGACCTTCTAGTTTATTTAAATTCGTCACCAGCAGTAGGTATTTCAAATATAAATAATAAAAAAATCTGGCACGAAACGGACCTGAAAACAGATCTTTGGCTCTCTTTGATGTGCGTGTGACAACCGAAGTCTAGATCGGACCAAGAGCAGAGATCAAACATCAGTTAAAGGGTAGAGAAGAGGAAATCTGGCAGACTGCCACCAGCTGATAAAGAGGATTCAGGCAGGTGAGCTGAATCTTTGTAACGACCCGTCTCCAGCAGAGACAATGTAGGAAGTCCCCCACTGAAAACTGCACCGGTGCATCTCAATTCCCTTAATTGCATCCTCACTCGCATCTTTTCCACTCGTGTGTGGCTCTCTGTATTGTTCCACAGTTTGAGTGTCAGTGATGAGCAACAGACCCAAAAAACGACACCTTTTCACAGAGAAGAAGGAACTTTAATTAAATATAGTGAGAGTCAAAAAGTTATTTTACACTTCAAAGTTTAAAATAATAAAAAAAAAATCAACATTATCATCTTTACAGTAGTTTCCTCTGTATTCTTCCCCTCCACACTGATACTGCCGATAATATGTGTATGAATGATGACTACCATTGTAAGCCTGAACGCAGACAAGCCGTAATAAATGTTCTTAATCCTGTCGGACGAGTGCTTCGGATCAGACTTCTTTTAACCAAACCCTCCATTTACTCCTTCCTGTACAGGTATTTATATATGCACTATAAAAAAAAAACATCCCTCAGATTTAAAACATCACATTTTTCTTTCAGAGGAAAAATGAACACACACATACGCATACACACATTTGCAGGCACTCTCACATACAGACACAAACAGAAGAGTGGTCTCCAGACCCATGTTTGAGATAAAATAAATAGGTGGCTCAATTTTTTAAAGGAAAAGTGGGGGGAAGGGAAAAAATGGAGGGCAAACATACAGAGTATTAAAAGCACAATCAAAACAAGGTGTGGGGAGAGGAGAAGAGGCTGCAGGAGAGAGGAGAGAAATATTTTCCTTTCACCTTTCATTCAGCAACACTATTCAATCCTTTAATCCATCACATGGAAGACATTTAATCATAACGACATATTTATGAACTCTACGCCTAAATAATGCAACGAAAGTATGCAAACTTTAACAATAATGATACAAACAACATCGTGACAAAATGAAAAACATCCTTCTACTTCCTTCACTTACTCATGAAAAAAAAAAACACACCATGGCTTATTTTAGTTTGATTGAAATTAGCATTGGAAGTATGGCTTTTAATAAACAGACACTATAGTACAAAAAACAAATCATAACATTCAAATCTGTAAACATGACAGACAAAGAGAATGATGGACACATCTGAACATCTTTGAGGATTTGACTTTTTTTTCACTGTCTCAGTCATTTTTCCAATAATCACGTTTTTTCACATTTTTAAAATGTTTTTAAGAATTTTTTTTTTCAAATAGTTGACAACATCCTTCATCATTCATCCCAATTTTTCATCACTGCTCATATAACCCTTCAGTTTTAGTTGCTCAGGCTACTGACTTCTAGTTGAGGAGGTGGCTTCCACTCATTTAGTTGAAATGTAAAAACTGAAGGGTGCTTAGTACGTTCTTTCCATTTTTATTGAGCACTAACATGCAGGCAGCTCAGGCAGAAGTTACAAATGATTCCCGTTCATCACATAGGAGGGACTTATTGTATCACATGATGCCAGTTAGAACCCAAATTCTTTTTCAGATGTTTTCTATTTGTGGAAAATGCCATCGACCCAAATGAGGAACAAACAATAAAGACGTATTTGTGAGATCTGAGCACTGACGTTTGGACATAGAGTGGCATTCACAAAATCTCTGACTATGTTTGATGTGAAAAGACAAGTAGCATAGAAACTGTGGCATGAGAATGTTTAGGCATTAATGTCTCTATAAATAAGGGCTTTGGCAAAATTAACATCATGATAAATGAATTAAGACTGTTGAAGCACGCTGTCACACACTGACTGCGAGGGAGAAGAAGCATTGACTTTTAACCACAAACCTTCAGCTTCTTTTCCAACTCTTGCACACCTAGCATTTAAGACATGTTGCTGGCTAATTGTACCGTGCTGCAAAAAATGTCCCTTGTAAAAAAATGTTTTTAATTTTTCCAAGACATGGTAATTCATGCTATACCTTTACCTCTCACAAAAACAAGTGCAAACTATGGTGCAAATATGTTGAATATGGTCATTTCAAATACAGCTGAACTATGACAATGAACTGAACTTGAGGTTGGATTTGAGTGTACCTCAGTGGCAAATATTTTCACGAATTAAGACTTAGTTGAGGATATAAAGACTTGGCATTCTTTGCAGCGCAGTATTTAAGACACACAGTTGGGCGGGTAACAGAAAGAAACACAATCTGATTGGCCGGCGAAACACAGTTTAAAAAAAAATGTACAACACTGCAAACCAAAAGAAAAAAAAAACAGAAAAACGATTTATGTATTAAGACAAATCATTTGAGAACTCTCACACAACAAAAGTCTAAATGGCAGCAGTCTTTAAGACATGTTCCCCCTCTTGTAGAGGTTGCTGTGGCTGTGTCTGACTTTAAAACAGATCATGTGGTGACTCATGTGGACTGACTCGCTCGCAGAGTTGTCGGGTCAAATCCTCAGAAGTGAAGCTGCTGTTGGTACCGAGCAATCGCACAGTTTTTACAGTTAGCTCGTGATACCTGTCCTAATTTCACACCACAGCATGTCTCTCTTGAATCTATGTAGATTTGTTTCTTTCGTCAGTTGTGCCGAAACGTCTTGTTTAGAAAATGTATTGCGCGGCAGCAGCTCACAGTCTGAGCGCTGGAGGAGTGACAGCGGTGTGGATTTGGCAAAGAGAAGTCAGAGCGGGCGCGTCTGGTTTGGCTTGTCTGTGTCAGCTGGATTTGACCCTGTATGAATGACCCTGCAGCATCTTTCATCATCAACGTCATCATCATCATTGTTTTTACTCATTATCATCATCATCACTACCAGGTACTCTTCACATTATATTCCTTCATTAATGAACCAAACGTCATAAATAGAAAATCCCTTATTTGAGATAAGGTCAGAAGATGATTATCACACGTTAACTGTTGCACAAAAAGAAAAAACAAAACAAATCAACAATCACTCAAGGGAAAAAGTGGATTCTCTCCAAAATAAATACACTTCCTGTGTCTGTGGAGAGTCATAATGTAGGCGTGGCCGTTCTCCTATAAAAGCATCAAGGTGTACAAAGTCTAAACAACTTATTTCCTTGCAAACAGTCCTTTTTTTTTTGTTTTTTTGTTTAGTTTAGTTTTTTTTTGTCTCTTTTTCTTGTAGTTGTTCTTGTGTTAGAAAGGGCCTGAGTTGGGTTTGTTCCTTCAGATCGGGACAGCTGCTTCCATCCCAGACCGGAGTCTGACTTGCACCGAAATCCTCCGCCAGGATCGACGCAAGTGTGCTTGATTCATCTCGCACACAGCAGTCACACACACACACACACACACACACACACACGCTCGCACGCACACACACACACACACACACACACACACACACACACACACACAAAGTCATGCACTCACACCTTTACATGGGTGGGACGATCATTCCCGGGATTGCTGTTGGATGGAAAAAGAAACAGAGGGAGGGGAAAAAAAGAGAGAGAAAAAAAACAACTTTTAAAAACAGAGCCAAATATTTCCTTCGTCATAAAAAATTCCCTTGTAAATACATCAATATGTTTCCCCATCTGCGCAGCTGTGTGACTGCAGCGACATTTAAAACATCAATAGAAAAATAAATCAGTAAATTCGAGCAGGGACACATCATCAGAGCTGCTCACAGAAACACGCACACATTTAATTCTGAGCGGGAACAGTTGGCGTATTTTACTGTATGCTTGTGTGTGTGCCTGGCAGATTGCATCATGATGTGTGTGGTATTTAAACCCAAGGGATGGGTGTCAGCATGTGAGAGGCAGAGCCCGGCCCAAAGTGGCGCACACACACACATAAACATATATTTCACGGTAAGTGAAAACTTTAAAGAAAAAATACTTCATTTTTAGCACCAGCATGACAAAAACTCTTGTTTCAGTTGAGCTGCTATCTTTTTCCTCTTTGTCTTTTATGTCTCAGGTACTCATGAGCTCTCTCACACACACACACACACACACACACACACCATAGGGCAGGTATTCTACCGGTATAAACTGTCAAGAGAGCCGAACAGCTGTCATTGCTGATTGCTCCCCAGTAAGCTGCCAGTGTGTGATCACCAAGTGTGTGTGACAGAGGAAAGTGTGTGTGTATAGCTGTAAGTGGGGTGTGTTTATTTCAGCTGTGCTTTGAGAGTAAGCTTTGAGTTCCCACACCCCCGCACATGCTCTCTGCACACACATACACACCGCCAAATGTCTTTTTTTTTTTGTAAATATCTAATTTCCTGTGTTTTTTCCCAGCCAATCGGAAGCCAGGGAGGAGTTAAAAGGCAACAGAATGGTTCAATCTGTGCTGTGGGATGAGATGTGAATGGAAAAGTTAAGGAGGAAGAGGATGAGGTGGTGATGACGAGACAGGGGGAAGATGGAGAGAGAAACATTAAAAGAGAACCTGGGAGGAAAAAAAAATCAGGGCTGTGAAAGGTTGATCTGAGGTAAAAGATGTAAAACATGCGAGACAATTCTAATGAGTAAGTTTAGTTTTATAAAATGCAATTAGTCAGCAGAGTTAAAGGAAGAGATAGCTGAGGGACATACTTCAGGTGAAGGCCAGGCCTTGTAGAGAGCCGCCTGTTGAGTACTTGCTAGAGTCCACAAATGTTTGATCTGGTAGAGGGAAGCAGAGAGACAGGCAAGAGATAGAGAGAGAGAGAGAGAGAGAGAGAGAGAGAGAGAGGGAGAGAGAGAGAGAAAGACAGGTAGGGACATGACAGAGGAGGAGTGAAAGGTCAGAGGAGTGACAAGGGTTAAAAGTCAAGAGAAAAGACAGGAGAAATGTCAAAGATACAGTATAATGGGTAAGATTTTCCTGAAAATCTAGGTACACACATACAAAAATAATCCCTCTCAATCAACACTAATCAGAAGTGTCAGAATCAGCAGAGATCTTATTGATTGTATTGTGCTGTGTTTGGGACAATTCCCCAGCCAACAGCAGCATGTGTGTGTGAGGACAGGGCTCTATAAAAATGAAGTGACCACTTGCCAGATTGTAGGCATGCAGGACCATCAGAGGTGCTTCTGCTTTTAGCGAGGGTGATGGGCCAAGTTTGAATTGCTTTCTTAATTACCAGCAAATGTTGAATGTTGAATCATTTTGCATTATATAGAAAGAATGAATTTAGTTTAATTTAGTTCAGGCTTAAAATCTTTACATTTTCCAAGAAAAAACTTTTACTGCATGTCAAAATCCATGACCTTGACAATGAAAACTGTGCCATCGCTGTGTGTCGTCACAAATATTTGTACACAACTTCACAATAATCCCTACAATGAGTGTTGAGATATTTCAGTCTGGACCAAATGGTGGAGTATATGCACCCCCTGCTTGATTGGGTACTTTTAGAGTCTTGAGAGAAGGAAGTGAAACATAACAGGAACTCTAGTGACAGACTATCTGCTGGGGAAGTCCTCCCTGTGAGCATCCTCTGACTGGCTGGCTGCTGTCATGGTAAATTACCTTGGAGCCCGTTGCCGTTGGCGCTGGTACAGGAGGGCGGAGGGGAGGAGGAGGGCCTGACCACTGGAGCAAAGGCGGACTTCTGCTTAACGGCCGCCGACACCATGTTGGCAGGAGAGAAGGAGAAGACGCCAGAGGAGGAGGAGCAGTTGGAGGGGAGAGAGGTGGAGGAGGCCATGGTGGGACTGGATGGGACGACTGGGGTGAAATTATATATTGTTTTAGAGGTGAGGAGGGAAATAAAGAGAAAGATGGGATGAAGATGAAATGGCCGGGTAAAGGTTGAAGGGTGAGAATGAAGGAAAGAGACACATTATTGTTAATTTACTGTACATGACTCTCCAACTTACTGTTTCATAATCTACATTAGAAATGAGTTTTTGATGTCAGACCAAATGTGCCTTTAAGTACTTTTTGAGAATATATTGTGCGGCCAAAAGCCTGTAGACACTCTTGTCCACACATTTTTATGTTCCTCACTCTGGGACTGTTTTCACGGTTTGGGCTAGGCCCTTCCGTCAAGATGATGGGAAATCTTTATATTATAACACAGAGCCCTGACCTCAACCCCATCCAACACCTTTGGGATGAATTTAAAGAGACAGACAGAGAGCCTGGCCAGCATTCAACACTACTAATGCTTTGTGGCTGAATGGGACCAATTTCCCCAAATCTTGCGGAAAGCTGCTCTCAGGTCCACTCCAAATGTCAAATGTTCACATATTCATTTCCGTCATCATCACCACATGATGTGTGAGAAATATCAACACAATCCCACATCTCTCACATCGCTCATTTCTTCCCGTCCATCTCCCTCTTTCTCGTTCTCGCTTTCTGCTAAATGGAAAAGGGATGCAATTAGCCAACAGAGAGGAAAGAGGTGTGGCTGTCAGATGAAAGGCCGCAAGGGAGGAGATGGAGGGAGGACGAAATGGAGCAGTGAGCTGGTGATTGTTTTTGAAGACGCAGAGACAGAGAGCCCCATGGGGGAATCTCTACACGGCAGATCTGAGGCTTTCACATTCTGTCCACAGACGTGTGTAGGTACAGCATGTAAGATCTGCGTGCATGTATGCAGTGTTGAGCACCTGTGATTAAAGTGGTAGCTATGTAACTGCATTTTGAAGCAGCTTAGTGGCAATTTAATTCATTTAAAATCGCCATCTGACAGTTGTTCAATTTTCGTCTTCCAAAGCAGCTAAAACGACTCTAAATTCAGGACGGTTTAGTTCTTCCAAGCAGCAGATAGCAAAACCCTTGTTTCTTCCGAGATGTGGCATGCGATTGGTCGAGTAAATGAACACTCACTAGCATAAGGCGAGTTGGCTGCAGACCCGTTGAGGAAAGTGGGCGAGCCTCCCAGGTTGGTCATGCCGGTGTTGTTAGCGTAGCCGTTCATGGTGCTGGTGACTGAGGTGTAGCCGGTCTGCTGAGGCGTGGTGCTGGGCACGTAACCGTGAGGTGACACACTGCTGCTGCTGCGCACGAAACCTGAAGGGCATTCGAACACAGAACATTCATGACATAAATCATGGCAGTTCAGGGTTGGAAAATCTTTTCTCTATATTTATAATGTTACATATTTGTTTGAAGACATCTCAGCACACAAACGCTCTATAACATGGATGTTCTCAAATGATGACCTTGCAAAACCTGCACTCTGCAAATATATCATTTCCATTAAAATTAAGCAACAGTTTGGGGATAAACCCTCTAAAGCAGGGGTGTTAAACTGATCCATGAAAGGGCCATGTGGCTGCAGGTTTTTGTTCCAACCAAGCAGGACCACACGTGATGTGACTTCAGTCAACTGAACTCTGAAGAACTGTGTTGTGATTGAAGTCCCATCAGGTGTGGTCCTGCTTGGTTGGAACAAAAACCTGCAGCCACACGGCCCTTTCATGGAGTTTTGACGCATGTGCTCTAAAGTCTTACCCTGATTGGCCTGTGTGGGTTCGGAGACGTTGACGGACAGCTGCCCAGTGAAGGAGTTGACTCCCATCATGCCGCCGTGGGTGGAGCCCGAGAGCTGGGTGTGTCCTCGAGGGACGCTGTAGAGAGCTTCTGCAATGTCAGCCGCACGCTTCAGAATGATCTCCTATGGGAAGAGGAAAGCGTGAAAGAAGAATTACCATAAACATGATGCTAAAGTAACACTCGCATTCTCGCTCTCTGTCAATTTTTGAGCATGTGTTACCTGGTTATTATGGGGCAAACCGTAAAGGGCTTCTACCAGGTCGGCTGCTCTCTTTAAAATAACCTCCTGAGAGAAAGGAGAAAAATGAGAAGATGGCAGAATTAGTCTCAGTTTGCAGTTAAAACATTTAATAGCTTTCTTGATGTTTTTCTTCATAGATCTGGAAAAAAAACATTTAAATCAATCATTCCATCAGTAAGCCAAAGTGAAGTTTCAGATGCACGTGAACATAAAGGCAGATTGCACTTGTAAAAAGAACCACACATAAAAGTTATAAAACCCCCCCACATGTGTGTAATCCCTCTTTCCTCCCCCCAACACACCATCAACCAACACCCATTTCACCATCTATTCATGATAAACAAATTGCTCTTCACTCCTTTTAAAGGCAGATTATCTGCTGTCAAGTCAAGTGCTTTTATGTGTCTTTTTTTTCTGTGTGTCTAAATGACACCTCGAAGTGACAGGTATTTAAAATATACTCTAAAGAAAATCTAAAGTGCTCTGTAGACTTCTTCTGCTGTGCATTGCCGTTCAAATCAAACCGCGACGATTCAGAGAGCAGTCCAGACTTAAATCCTCCCCCCTACAGTGTTTGTAACGGTAAACAAAAGTGCTTTATTCTTCTTTTAATCTCATGATGGAAGATCAATTATTAGTGAATTTGATGTTTGAATGTCTTCTTCCTCCTCCTCCTCTGCTTCCATTTTCACCTTTTTCTATGCCACTTGCAACCCGCTTTGCCTCCACATGGGAATTGTCCTCTCATACCTTCCACACCCACTAAACCCTCCACAATTTTCTCCTTTTCTCAGTCTCTTTATTGTTCCTCCTCTCCTGCTCACCCGCCCACCCTCTCTGCGTCTCCCTCTTGCTCTATCGGCTCCCACCCCGGGGTCTAAGGTGTCTTGTTTAACAGTTAATGTGTTGTCGTTGCCACAGCGTGAGGCCGCCCGGCGACAGAGAGAAAATTACTCTGTGCTTCACAGTATTAACCTGCACTGTGTGACACACACACGCACACACTCACACACACTTATGGTTGGCCTGCATGTGTGCTCTCCTGTGAGTTTGTGCCTGGTGGAACATATTGCCTCTCCATCAGTGTGTGTGTGTGTGTGTGTGTGTGTGGATATGAGAGGTCACAGAGCCAGTCAGCAGTTTTAGTGTGCCTGTCCATGGTGCTAAATTCAATCTTTTACACATTATTATGGCCAGGCTGGCTCTCTGTTAACCTCTCATTATTAGACTGGTGAGCAGCTTTCTCTCTCTCACACACGAACACACACAGACACGCACATAATCACAGTAACCTGATCCTGCATGTTCGAGCGGTTCCAGTAAGGCAGTAGCTGATAAACGGGAAGGAAAGATGATCCTCTGGTAACATCATCATTATCAGGTCTGCAGGCTTCTGCTACCACATCACTCAAAGCCTCTGACTGCCGGGATCGATGCACTTTGAATACTTTAGCCTGTTTACATCTTTTCATATTTAGACACATGGCTACTCGCATCACCTCATTAATCTCTCCCTGGTTGCATCTTTAAATAAGAAAGCAATGTTTGCCAAGTTACCTTCTGCTCAATACAAATGAATATATCTGGTGAAACGTTGTTGATCTTGTGGCCCTTATGTAAATCTTAAAACGGATTAAATGATCCATCTTTAGTGCCCTGAGAGCCGAGACTTTTAGAATAGGAGTGCCTGAAGCAACAATAAATATCCATCCAATTGTAACACCAATATTATAGTTGTTTTTCATGTTTTTGGTTTAATTTGGGACTATATATACATATGTTTCAAATAGTGCCATGATATTGCAAAAATGCAGTTTATTTTTGATGAATTGCATACCGAAGGACGTCTCCAATAACGGGATAAATTTGGTTGAAAAGTGGACATCTCAATAATCTAAGTCACTTGGAACTGTTGTTTCAGGGGCATTTCAATGTCAATACGTCAATACTAAATGGCATGTCACAGTCTTCATCAGCAAATGAAGTTTGTTCATTAAGTAGGAGACTTAAATTTAGTCCAGATCTGACCTAAATGTCTGGCATTTTTTGACAAGCACATCACCAAATGAATGTTTGCTGTGTTATGTTGAGGTGACCTTCTCCTTCATGTTTCTGTACATCAGCCGCTTCCCGGCTTTACGACAGATAATTATGACAATAGAGTGACAGAAACCAACTCTGAAATGTTTTCTCTTTTTAATCACGGATTGCTGCCATTTTCTTTGATTCCTATAATTGCTGCAATAAAGCCTAATTTTAAAGCTTTAATCGCGAATGCCTTGATTCATGTGACGGTCCTACATTGTCTTTATCTGTTGTCAAATATTTATGGAATATACACCTGGCATGTGCTTGTCTGTCATTTCGCTGTCATGTCTTGTCAGTCTTTAAAAATAATTCTCAAGATATGATCCCATGAGTTTATTTAACTCATCATCAAGACTTTTATAATGTTTAGTGTGATCTATTCTTGTCGATTGCAGGTAGATGCAGACAGATGGGTTGAGTGATAGTCAGACAGAGAAGCAGAGGATGAGTGAAAGAAAAGACAGATCTGCTGGCAGAGAGAAAGAATAACAGGAGGTGTCTGGGTCCTTTTACTCTCTGAGTTATGACCAGCCCTAATGTGATAACCATATATTACACACACACAAGCACTCACACACACACACGCATGTTATATGCATTAGGACCAGGAAACGCTGAGCTGAGTATCTGTGAGGTCAGTTGTATGTGTGTATTGTGTGTGTGTGAGAGAGACATGTGCGTGTGCTGGGGCAGTGCAGACATGACACACACATGACTTATTCCTCCCTAATGCCGATACATTAGCCGTTTGATCCGCTTCTAATGTCCCATTAGGGATGCCGTACATGCAGGGTCACACCTTGAACAGAGATGATGTCATACTTTACATGTAGGCTCAGTGTGTGGGTCATACACACACACGTAGGCACACACACGCATCCTCTCGGGAGCGTCTTATCCTCTGAATGTGTTGAGTTTGGGGGACGCAGATGATCCACATGTGAATTTAAGCGTACATGAGAGGGGTACAGTTTCATGTCTGCACGTTCATGCATCACTGGGATTACTCATATTGGTGATGCTGATGACATGATCTCAGCACAACGTGTGACATCATCAAAATGAGTCGTGTAGAGATGTCAGCTGAATGAGTCACCAGAGGATGTCACCAGTCCAACAGGGGATAACACACACAGGTCGACCTTTCCACCCTGAACTCCTTCACTTAGAAACAGACATTTCTGCACACACATTTTTGAAACGCTGTCTTTTAAGGCTGCCTCTGTCATGCTGAATAAACACCATAGGTTATCTATATCGCTTTTCCTGAGAGGGTTGCAGGGCTGCTGGAGCCAATCCCAGCTGGCATAGTGTGAGAATGGGGTACACCCTAATAAACTGCAGGATCACGAGGCTGTTACACAGACATGTAGACAGACTACCACATTCACACACATTCACAATTTTTGAGTCACCAATTAACTCTACCCAAAAAGGCCAGAATCCTTGAATAATCACTCCAACCATAAAACAAAAAAGCAAAGAATCTTGAACAGAAATTATTGACAGAAACCACATTTCTTTAGAACTATGAGAAGCAATTACAACCCTAACCCTAAGTCAAGATTTATTCACTAAATCTCTTTACGATTCATTGTAATGCATTTTTCTTTAATGAATATGCCAACTTTGTTATTTCAGACAACCCTGCATATATATGATATATCTATCTTTTTTGTTTTTTGCTTTAGGTTTTTGCTCATTAAAATGATTGTGTGTAAAAAAAAAAGGCTCAGGGAGGGTTGCATCTCAGCAAATCTGTGCAAAGACGGCGACTTTAATTCTTTGCATTTGGTTAAGATATTTCAAAACCTGGGAAGACAGTTATTGCCTCTCTGTGCTGCCTTTTTTTCGCCTACCATTTTTCCACAGCAGTGAAGAGCCCAACAGCAAGCCAAGAGGTATGATTGATTTCTTCGTGCATCCAAAGAGACATTTCTGCTTCCTGCGCTCTTCGTTTCCTGGCCGATTGCCCACACAGGTGATCGGCAACAGATTAGAGTGTAAAAACTGTTTTATAGTATCTCCTTGATTATTAAATGCTTGTATTGTTTATAGTTTATTGAAGCCACTTAAGATTCCCATGTTCAGAACAAACATTTACTACATTAAAAATAAATAAATGTATATGTTACAGGATTCATATAGCCTGTGGTTGTACTGAGAAGCTGCAGATCTGAGAGTGTGTAAGTCGGGGCATAAAACAGCTGGAGTCCTCTGTCAAAAAGACAAAGAAAACACTACAGAATGTCCCTGATTTTCCATAATAGACGTCCCAGACTGTCCGGATATTTTTAAAGTGTCTCCCAGTATTTTAAACAGCCCAAATTTCCGCTTTACAGTGTATTTGTGTGTACACTGTGTAGTAACTCTGTGTGTACATACGGATGGACGCTGAAAGGATCGTGGTGACCCAAACTGGCAGCTGAACACGTGTGTGTGTTTGTGTGTTTGTGTGTGTGTGTGTCCAGCAAAATCCCCTCAATGTTCACTGAACAATTATAGAATCGGCTGTCCACTGGTAATCCTCTCACACACTCCACTGCCCCGTCTGTCTGTCTGACCGACTCTCTGTCTGTCTGCGTTCTTCATAGTGCTTCTAACAAACTCTTATAACTTCAATAAAAAGGTCTGATCGATACTTTCAACGAGCAGGCAAGTGTGTGTGTGGCGCCAACCATCACCTAGACACCCATATTAACTCACGCACACAAACACACACTTCCTCCTCACACAAGACAAACACACAAAAAACATTCATATTGCCCCCCCACACACTATCCAACATCCAAATAAGCATATAAAACAAATACATACATCATCTATTCTCTCTTTCTCTCTCTCTCACACACACACACATACACACACGCACACACACACACACACACACACACACACACACACACACACACACAGTGACTGCTGGTGGGCAACAGTAATAAAGTC
>JAOXYL010000078.1:13818167-13835890 GCA_028564955.1 Terapon puta
TATGTATGTGTTTTATATGTATGTCTGTTTTATTATCACATCACACCCAAGTTTCTGGTTTCTGTTATGTCCTGAACCACTCAATTTGTTAGCAACATAACTTCATAAATTATGAGCTGTAAAAATACCAGATGTGAAACCGTCATGAACAATACTTCCCCCAAACTTCATTTTTCCAAAAAAACAACAAATTATGATTTTCTGACTTATACATGATAATTACATCAGTGTGGTTTGGTTTGGACGAGGCAGGCTGAGGAGAACAGGAGAGAAAGCAAAGTGAGACGGAGGAGAAAGGAGTGAGAGGAGAGGTGAGGTGGGGGAGGGAGCAGAGGAGGAGAGAGCATGTGTTAAACCATCCAAAAAAAGAAAGGAAAAAAAACGAAACTCAGTTATGGTTGAGAAAAACAACTAAAACAGCTGCCTAACAGTCGGCGGGATATCAACTGTCAGAATTAACTGCCAGTGTCAGATCCACACGCTCTGTATCTCTGGAGACATTTAAACAATGCCAACTCTAATACAACACACACACACACACACACACACATAATGTACATAACAGGATGACTTGTGAGTGGTTTCGATGCCTTGGGCCTAAAGTGTCTCCAACCGACTCTTTATTAATAGAACAATGTGTTCCTTAAATCATTGGATGGTGTGTGAATGCTTGTGTGCATTTAGAGGTTTGTGTGTGAGCGCGTGTGTGTCTACTTTGAAGCAAAAAGGTCAGGTTTCTTCAACGATTTCTTCGGTGGTTTCTCTCAGCACCAGAAACAGAAATAGTATCTGCGCAGCAAAAGCCGTCCGATTGATTACACATCAGCTGTAAAAGCCATCGGTAATGCCAGCCATGCTCCCTTCACCTCAGAGGCACCGCTCGCACTGACACGCGCAAACACCGACACTTATCTCCGACCTCACCAATGGGTTTCCCCTGTGACAGGTATATGTGTCTCTCTTTCCTGAGAAACACCCATGGAAGACAAGAAAACTGGATCCTGTTTCCAGATAACAATCAATCTTACTTTGAGTGTTTTTTGGAAAATGTGATTGCTCTTTAATCCTGACAAATTTTCCCAAGCAGCTCCCCAGAGCTGCCGCCGCTTAAAGGACTAGTTCACATTTTTTTAGAATCTATCATAAAATAACATATGAGCTGCAGTTCACCTAAGGTGAATTAGAAAAAATCATGTCAAATTGTGGAAGATACATACTGAATTAGTCAAACAAACAGACTGCTCAAACTCAAGCAAATTTGCTTCAGCTGAACTCCAGAGGGCAATTTTTCCTCCTTTTTCTGTGTTATTTTGAATTGAAATACTTTCTAAAAAATAGAAATTAATTTCCTCCTGGCCAGTAAAGAACAATTACAGCATCTGGTAACCCACTGTGTATATGTTGATACGTGAGTATTGTTTAAAGACGGATCAAAACTGTGAACCTGTCCTTTAATGTCAGCTGTCCATGGTGCTGAAGAGTGCAACATATATATCAAATACATAAAACTGTGTGATTTCATATCAAACAATTTAAAAGGGAAGACTGAGGGTCAATATTAAACTTTGATTTAAGAACAAAAACTATCAAATATGATGGTTGACTTCAAAGGACTAAAACTACTCGGGAGGTCAGCCTTAAACATGACCTTACTCAATATACACCGTAATCTTTTCTCTCATCATCCCTTTTTAATCCTGGAAAAATGGAGGATAACATTTATTTTTTATCTATTTCACCAGGAAATCCTCATGGAGATGTGTTTTCAAGGGTGTCAGCGCCAAGAGAGGCAGCACCAAAAGAATTATAGACCAACGGCGTGAAACAAATGTCAAAACATTTCACAACATCAGAATATAATTAAGGACACTCAAACACCCAATCAGTCACTAAGACATCCCAGTTTGTACTTTGCTTTGTTTTCCAAGTCTGGACTTACAAAGAACATGTTATGAGGTATGCAAAATGTTGTTGTCATGACCTGTTTTATCTCATCTCAATCTGCCGCCCTGCTGCCCATCAAAGCAGCTCCGCATCAGTCCCTCCCGCTCTCCTTTACCTCCTCCCTCCCTTCTGCGCCCCCACCCCCTTTTTAACTACACCTTGTGCCACTTTCATCCCTCCATCCCTCCATCACTCCTCCTCCGGTCTCGCTCTTCCTCTCAGAGTCCAGAGCCGCACCACAGATCAATACTCATAGAAGTTTCATGAGGACAGACCTCCACTCCTGTTTCACAATAAAGCGCGAACAGAGGAGGGAGATGGAAGAAAAAGAAGAGGGGGAGGAGGCTAAGAGAAGAAAGCGTGGTGAAGCTGTGTGCCAAGGTTGTCTCGTGTGCATTTATTATACAAAGGTGACGTTTTCTAAGCGTTTCAACAAAAGAGTGCAAAGAAGAGGGAGATGGGTGGGAAAGGAAGTAAGAAGGAATGGAAAAAGGGTGAAGCTTGATGGGTGAAAGAACAGAGAGGACAGATGTAGAAGAAGAACAAGAAGAGGAGGAGGAGGAGAGGAGGTGTGGTGAGATCGATTCTCTGGCCAGCCAGCAGTTCAATACCACTGAATTATTGCTTCATTCTTTCCCTTATGAGATGAGATCTCTTTCTCTCTTGCTCTTCGTCTCTCTGTGAGCTTCTGTATATGTGCGCATGTACACGTGTGTATCTGCATGTGTGTATCACTATACGTGTGATCCACTTACGAGCCGATCAATACTTTACAATCTGGTTTTAAAAGTCCACCTTTCTGTCTCTCTTTTAATATGTGTCTCTTTTTTTCTTCTGTCTGTCTCTCCCTTTTATATTTCAGTCTCTTTTATTTCTCCCGCTCCACGTCTCCAAAATGAAAGTTAAATTGCTCGTAAAAGAGAGAAAAGTCTAAAATTGTGAGCCCGTTTCAGCTCTTGCCAAAAGTTTCTTCTCCACAGCTGAGCTATGGATTTTCTTATGCAGCTGCATTGACAGTAAATCAGCTCTACTTGTGTGTGTGTGTGTGTGTGTGGGAGAGCATGTATAGATTGTTACTTTGTACCATTGTGTGTTTATAGGAGTGTGTGATGTCGAGAATGTTAATTTTTCCCACCAGGCTGATGAAGCAGCCATACGGCACTATGTGCATGTGTGTGTGTATGGAGTGTGTGTATGTATGTGGTAGACCATCTGTTTACCAGACTACTCACCATCTTTCCCTCATATCTCTCTGATTTACAATTACTTTCAACTCCTGCCCCTGTTTGAAAGTCTGTGTGGTAAGTTGTGTAAGACATGGCCCTATTGTAAGCGTTGCTTTGTGTGTGTTTGTGTGTGTGTGTGTTGTCGTCTACTTTGGGTGTGCGCCCTCCTGAGCATGTTTAATTGCTCAGTCCTTACACCCAGAGGCAACCACAGCTGAAGCCCTGGAAAAACCACAGCAGCCAATCAGCTTTCACCAGCATGACCTTTCACCGGCGACTTCCAGAGAGAAGTCAACCTTGAGGCGGGGTCAAGCAACCACAGCGACAGATCGCGTTTCCTGGGTCACATGTTGAAACCATCAGCCAATCGCAAGGTCACGGGAGGTCATCTCCGCCCAATAGGAGAAGCAGTTAGGCACCAGACGGGCCAATTACCAACCAGCTAGCCTCAGGGTCAGACCAAAGATGTTTTGACTGAAGAACATTGAGGGAGGTAAACGGGCCAAGTACCTTTGTGCACAAAGAAACTACCAACCGCAATCTTTAGGCGACAGTTAAGAAGCAAAGTGTCCCCTTGAGATCTCATTTTTATTAAATAAACAATTGTTGCTCTCTTTTCTTGTCCTAAACGCTATGCATTTTTCACTTTTCACTTTCACTTATACTGTGAATTTCCTTAAATTTGAAATTGTGGGAGCTCCAATAGGTGGAGCCCCTACATTATTCTGTACATGATTTATAAATATATAAATGTCACTAAACATGTCACTTGTTTCATTTGCATATTCATGTTGTGCGCATTGAATTGCTTTTAATAAACTATGCTAAATGAATTAAACTTGACTCCATTGAGAACTAATGACTGTGGCTGAAGCTTGAAATGCAACACTCATCACTTCCTGCAGCATTTTTCATTTCAAACAGGAAACATTAAAGTTGTCATGAACTTGATAGCAAACATTAAAACTGGCAATTTATACGCTATACTTTTTTTTCCCATCTTCATTGATCAGGTTTAAATCCTCATCTTTATCTTTGGTTAACTGGGGTCATTAAATGTCTCCAAGAATTTACACAGCAGCTGTTTTTCTTGCCTTGTCTCTCTTTGTGAATGACGTCATCATTATGGTGTGATGGAGCCATGTTGAGCGGATCAATACCAGACATCACATCACCTCCATCTCTTTCCACATGCACTGTACGTGCAAACGAAAATGAGCAAACACACCCACGGACCCACACGTGCTTTCTCCTCCCTCCTCTCCCTCCTCTGCTGAGTTTGAGCAGGAAAACGCTCATTCACAGTCAACAGCCCGCTCAGAAATCACACACTCGTTTTCCAACACTGTGTGCATTTGCGTGTGTGTGTTTAACGTGTGTGTGTTGGTAAACTGGGTGTTCTGGATGATTTCACTAATAGTTTCAGTATGGAGGGCTATAAAGAGCAGACTGTTTAATTGTAGCTGGTTTTAACGAGCCTCTGATTATGGCAACATTGTAACGAGTGTGGGTCGTTAATGTTGACTAATCTACAGTCATTAGTTCAACACTGTCTGGCCTGAGAGTGAACTGCAGCTCATAGACGCTATTCACACACACTCTCTCACTCTCTCTCTCTCACACACACACATACATACACACACAGAGGCAAGTTCATAAAAAACAGAAATGAGAAATGAGATGCGCCCTCTTGAGAACAAAAGAAAAACCAACAATATACTTTAATAAAAAGCATGTATGAGAGTGTGTGTTTTGTGTGTGTGTGTGTGTGTGTGTGTGTGTGTGTGTGTGTGCACAGTTGACCTACCTGTGTAAATGAACCTCCCTGGTGTGCCTTTGCAGAACTGTTTGGACTTGTAAGACAAAGTGACCTCAACGACCCCGGGGATGTGTCTGGGAGGCGTCTGCACCCGGATGGCATGCGGCGTGATCAACTGGAGAAGGAAGGAAAAGGGGGTGGGGGCGGTATACAAAAGTCAGTACACAAACACACATCATCTGATCGTGATAAAATAATGTCTGTGTCAGGACAATGCAGCTGGTGTTTGGTCACTGAAATAACTTCAAGTGTTGCCAACAGATGTGTTGAGTCTTGATTTGGTGTAGCTGGATCATGTTGTTTAACATCTGCAGCGAACAACCAAAGACCTGTTCTTTTCCCTTTAAATCTGATCCTGGATCTGGTTTTGACCATTACTGTATGTTATTCTTTGAGCATGTTTTGCAAGAGCTTTCTTGCTGTAGCTACACTTTAAAGTTTATTTTAGTTTGAGGGCTGGTGCATTGCATTTGCACTTGTTACAGTGGTGAAAAGCATCGACTGAGCTGTATTTACATTTGGATTTGATGCAATGTTGCATCAGTCAGATTACAGCACAGTTTCTTTTTTCTCATTTTAGCGTGCATTTAAAAGGAGAAACTTTGTAAAACTATGTGTAATGCATGAATGAAATCTCACATATGACCTCATATATATATCTACTAATTAAATTCCTGTAGACAGATGTAGATTTAATATTCATATTCTTATTTTGGTTTGGAATGTGTTGCTAGAATTTATAACTATGTCACATGTGAAATGGACCAAATGCTTGGCATGCCTCAGAAATAAATAACAAGCTAGTTTAGATATAATCCAATTTTCCAGCATCTATGTTAAAGCACAGGTGAAAGGGAGACTAACTTTTCAGCTTCACATTTTTATGGATGGTTTTCAAAAATAGTTTTTACTACTTGGCCAGGGTTTGGCAAAAATTCTGTAGGTAGAAGGGACAGCTGCAGACAAACAGAACTTGGCAAATGTGCAATCACTTCTCCCCTCGACAAATTTTTCAAACTGTGTTTTCTCACTTCGGAATCAATAATCAGGGTGAGTGCAAATGAAACATTTGGTTGGCCAAAATCCATCAGCAGCCAGTCTGAGGAACGCCTGAGAGCTGAGTCAGTTTGAACTGAACTGAACTGAGACTCTGTACACATGTTAGTGTGTGTAAGTGTGGCTCTCAACACTGTAAACAAACCCCTCAGCTCTTAACACACGCACACACACACATCCATGTATGCCAGCATGTACACACACAAACACACACGGTGTTGTTGTTGGAAGGGAGCCATGGTCGCTCCGCGTACACGGTGAGTGGAGTCAGAAGACAAATAAACATTCTGTAGAGGAGTTGCACTAGGGAAATGTACGATGGTGAGCACTGCATGAGTGTGTGTATGTGTGTGTGTGTGTGTGTATGTGTGAGCATTAAGCCGATGGCTATCAAAATCTGCTGATTTGATCAGCATTCCGGGGAGAAAGAGACAGTGGTTGCTCGTTGGTGGGGTCTCATTAGAGAGGCAAACCTCATTTGGACAAACATTAACACACACGCACAAACATTCACATGATCACACACAGTTAAGAGCCCAGACCGTGAGGCAAAGTATGTTTTCATATTGAATTACTTCCAACGGTCTGAGGGCAAAAACACACCGTCGAGGGGTTGAGACAACATCGACACAGGATGATGATTGTTGGCAAACTGACCTCGCTCCAAACCAGCATGGTACCGAAGATGACTTGGAGACCGTCGAAGAAGTTGTCTCCTATGATGATGACTGTAGCGCCCCCCGTAGTCCACCCCTCGCTAGGACTGATGGCTTTAATGCAAGGAGCTGCTCCTGGGGGGAGGATTAAAGTAGCCAAGAGATGGAGAGGAAGAAAAAAAAACAAGAGTAAAACAAATATTTAAAGATTATCAACATTTGAGTTGCAGCTAAATGAAACAGCTGTGGAGTAAAACCTACAGCATGGAGTACAGTATATGACTCGACAAGTCGCGGCTGTAGGAGAACATTTGCTTCCTTCAAACACCAATCAGTCTCCAAACAGGGAGGGAAATCTGGCTTGGAGCCTTTTCGTCCCTATTGCATCTGTACCTCATATTTCTTCATGCTACACCCTCGGCTTTTGGCTGTGGTCCAGATCAGCACACCACACATACAGTGAAAACATTGCAGACTCAAACACTGAGTCCTTTTCAACCGGTCTTAGTAAAACATGTCTTTGTAAATTGTTCTACTATGTGCAATACATTTCAGTTTGGGGCTTCTTTTCCTCTAAGTTTCACACTATCCTTTATTCAGTTTTTGAAGACTTTTTAGATCTTTAAATCCGTACTGACACCCAGGAAAGCATATTTCATCATAGTAATTGAATTGAACCAAAATGAGATGCTGTTATATATCCTGTATATACTGTCTTTTTGCAGATACAAAGCAATTTACTTAATTTATGGCTCATATAAGAGACAATGTTTTAATGTGTTCACATTCTCCCAAACTTTTCATTTCAAATGCAATGCGATACTCTTTTTGACAGAACCTGCGGCGTTTGTTTATCCCGAGATTACACCAGTTTATTTTTGACTCTCATGATATGACATGGATAAAAAGACACACAGGAGGCTCAGTAACCCACAATGCTTCAGACAGAATGGATACAGTCAGCTTTATGTCTCCTGTTGTGTGTATAAGCTCTAATCCCACATCTCAACAATGAGAGCTCATCTGTCACAGAGCAACTCTCCTCAAAGTGTGTGTGTGATTATCAGCATTCATCTGAATTACAACAACATCTCTTAGTCTGAAAAAGAAGCATAATGATATTAGACCTAGCAACACACACACACACACACATACACACACACACACACACACACACAGCATTACACCATGCATTTTTGTGTGTGTGTGTATGTGTGTAGTGGGTTGGATTAGCCAGATGGAGGGGCAGGAATCACCTGATAGGATTAAACCATCAACCATCTGGTGGCCATGCTGCTTATGCTCACACAGATTCATGCACACACACACACACACACACACACACACACATACACACGCACACACACTCTCTCTCTTCTGTTACCATGCTCTAGGTAAGACGGTGTTCCTTCCACGGGGTCGAGCCTGCGGGCCCGTCGGCCATGTTTGGAGTTGTTGTGGACGAACATGTTGTCAGAGACTGACAGGACGTGTCCCTCCACGCTCACCGTGGTTGATACCACCACCTGGAGAGAAGAGAAGCAGGGGACGGGATGGGATGGAAACGGGGGGGAGGGTTAGACGGAGGGGCAAGAAAGTGACGAGATAAAAAAAAGGAGAGAGTTGGGTGAGAAAGGGGCAAGGGGGAGAAGTGGAGAGAGCCAAAATGACGAGCTACAAAGTTGGGGGTTTAAAGATCATTGCAAGGACGAATTAAAAGCATGAAAGTGTGAAAAGCTCTTTAAATGTAACCCGTTATCACTGCTATTACCATCACACTCAACACACACTAAGTCAGTGTGACTGCAGAGACAGAGTGTGTGTGCGCGTATGTGTGTGTGTGTGTGTGTGTGCGGTGCCTATCCTCCTCTGTTCAATAGTTCCTGATGGGTCCGGCCCTTAATTATCTCCCAGGGAAACAGAGCTGTCTTCTCTGGTTCCACTACAATAGAGCTGCACAATTAGAGGCACAGATACTGTCACACACTACCATATGACTCTCTCTCTCTCTGTGGCCTATCTCACACCAGCACATACACGCACACAGCACAGACGCAACAAGCACCCACACGAGAGCACACCGCCAGAAATACACACACACACACACACACACACACACACACACACACACACACACACAAACACACACACACACACGTGCCATGGTAATAAATCTATCAGTATCTTCTGGCTGTCCAGTATCTCCACTCAGACTCAAGTGGTGTCTTCCTGATTGTGTTGTGGCCACGTAGATAAGGAAATAATAAAGACTGCACTGCCTTAAATCTTATTCACAACATCCTGCCTCTGTCTTTCTTTCTAGTTTCTCTCTTTCCCTCTCTTTCTTTCCCTCAGTCACCCTTCTCTACATCTCCCTGCATTGTGTGTATATTTATGTTCTGATTAGTCAGGGTCAGCATCTCATGTTTCCTGTAAAGGCGCTGATAGTTTATTTGCTTACACAGAAACACACACGCACATTCCTGTGTTTATGTATGACAATCATCATAAAGTTGTGTGTATTATTATGCGTAGTGTCCACAAAAAGCACCAGGAAAGGGGAGAGAGAGAGAAGGGTGTGCAAAAACAGATGACAGGAAGAATGAAATGAGCAAAAAACAAAAAACGTGTGGTGGTTTGTACCTGGAACCTCCTCATGTCTCGTGGGTTTCCTGCATTTTTTAGACAGTTCTGGTTGCACTTGAGGAAAAACTTGAGGAAGAATCTGTGGAGACAGCAAGGACATGCAATATTTGAGGTTAACAGTCAAACATTAGACCAGATTGAAGATCACCCCACTGCTTTCCATCAGGAATTGTGAATTCAGGCTTCCTCTCCAATGTGCAGCAACACACAGAGCCCCAAATACCGATAGCGAAATTAATATTTTATACTGTTGGAAAGTCAAAATGAATTTCCTGGTGGAATTTCCTTGTGGATGTGTGGAACATGTTTTTTTGTTCTTTAATCCACACCAACTGAGACGGCTTTGAAATGCCACATGAAGGTGTTGGATGAATATACAAGAAGGCAAATAGAGCAGCTCACTCCAGCAAAACGGGAGAAAATATGTGACTGTGAGCCAGACAAAGTTTGAGAGAATCTTAAGTTTGACCTTCAGCTCTATACTTTTGTGAAATTTCAGCATACTTCCAAAGACTTGACCTTGATCCACAATGATTTCTGAAGTCAGCAACAAGCGACGGCCTATTGCGTTAAAATGTGAAGAGGCAAAGTTTAAGATCTCTCTTGTTGTGTCATTTTCCAAGTGCAAACTTGAAGTCAACTCATTAAAATAGGCGAACTATGTTGACATTGGGTGTTTGAAATGGGAGCATATGTCATGAATCTGTATTACAGAATAAATCAAACACACAGATGGCCATCAACAGCTAACAAACACATCCAGGTTGTGTTTTGGTGCGAGCCAGCTGGCCAGCCTGGCAGAAGCAACAAGGCACGCTTGCACAATAACACAGGCGCACACATGTTCATGTTTGCATGATTGTTTATGTTTGTTACATCTGTGTCTGTGTGTTACAGCTCAATAAAAGCAAACTCTCTCATGTGCAAGACAATGCATCCTTGACTGTATGCCGTGTATAAACCTTCTCTATGTCATTCTCTTTCTTTCAGCTGCAGAGTTAGTTCATAATGAGATAAATATATGTAAATGTATTAAAGGTTCTGGAAATCAAATGCACGTAGATAAATTTGATTGCATCTGGAATCCAATACAGCAAACCGTGACCCTCCCAATGCGGATCATCAACTGAAACCTTCATCTCTAACGGCAACAATTATCCACTATCCTCTTACTGCAGAGCTATTATATTTGGTTTTATCTCATTGTGTCTGGCCTCTGTATCTAAACTGCACACAGTACTTAAATAATTTAAACTTTTCACAAGTCTGCATCACCTCCATTCCCTTGTGGCAGAGCCTGGTGCTCTACTGTTCAAGAGATGACAGCCCTTGTACTGGACCACCAGAACAAAGCAGAGGTGTGAGCTGTGTGTGTGTGTGTGTGTGTGTGCGTGCGCGTGAGTGCAAACATGTATTCCGCATGTGAATGTATGTGCGTGTGTGACGGTGCAGCACAGCCCAGTGGCAGGTCTGAGTGTAAAACTGTGCGTTAACGAGCTCAGGCTTCGTTAGAACACCGGCGATGGGATTCTGCATGCCTAATTATGTTGACCCCTAACCCCCGGGTGACAGCCTATCACAGCGGAGGACAGCCACGGTGACCCCTGCTGACCTCCCACTGTCTAGTCCTTCTCACAACACTAGCATAGCGTTAACATGACCACCTCAGCTGACCCTCCACTGTACGTCTCTGTATAAAGGAGGTGGATGGGAGGCTCACACACTCCCCTGCTCATCTGAAATATGAAAACCAGTAGTGGAAGAAGTGTTCAGATTTTTTATAATGGCCTAATGTTACTTTCCATAAAGTTTGGCACTCATATTTTGAATTGGGAAAATACAGAGCACTGCTTTTTGGTCAGGATTTGATATCTGTGTGGAGGTTTCACAATCAGTGTTGCAAGAGAAAAAGATGGATCGGTGCATCCCTGCAACAAAATGATCTGTGCCTCATGAAATTTGACATGCAAACATGTTGAATGCATCTTCTGCCTTATAAAACATTTGCAAACCTTTTTAGATAAAAATGTTTTGAAATCTGCATTGCTCATATCAGCTTGAGAGCTTCTTCTACTTCCCTTTTACTGGCATATGGCTGCCTTTTGTAGCCCAATACTGCCACAACTTACTCCTCTCTACAGTCTGTGAAAACTTGAATCATGACATCATGATAAAAGTGACAAACAACACAGGGACCCTTTCATAAAAACATTCCTCTGTGGTGCTACTAGTGGTTGACATCTCTACCTGTGCACTGTTGTCCCGTTTCTGCTGCCAAATGTGAATGAGAAGAGCATTTGTTTCTAATAAGGCGCCATCTAAATCATCCCCACAATCTCATCTGACCCATCAGTTTAACAATATCAATTTCCAGCACTCAGTGTTTTCACAAGCCAGATAATTTCACTCTATCTATCACTGAATTATCCCGCTGGTGATCTGATGATATTTCTTGTTATTTTTCATATTTCCATCTACTGCCCGATCTATTTCCTGTGAGAGCATTTTCTCTCATTGATTTCCAACAGAACATATTCTACATTTTAATGCAGTATGTGTGTGTTCCTCTTCCCCCTTCACTTGACCCCATCTGGCCTAATCAACTCTGTTACAAAAAGGCCCTGCAGCTACACACACTGGCACACACACACACCCACACACCCACACACACATAGACACCTTGTGTGAATTGATTGGCTGGTCCAGTCGCTGGTCGTTAAGAGGCCTCCAATTAAACCGGGCAATTATAAGAGTCTGAATGACTGTGGGGGAGGGGAGCACCCTCCCCTCTCTCCTCTTTCTCGCTCCCTCTCTCTGAGGCCCGATCATGTTCAAGTGATAACAGCGCTGTTGACCTTTGCTATGCTGTGAGTACCACACTCGGAGAGCTGACCCGACACCAGTACTGTGTGCTGCAAGCACAGAGAGACTCTCACACACACGTAGACACACCATCTGGGGAGGAGAGTGTAAGGATGGTGAAGCGGAGAATATTTAGCCATTATTATATTGGGTATTTTATTATTAAGCGACAGGATAGATGCAGACAGAAAACATGGGAAGAGAGAGAAAAAAGGTAAGACATGTCTTAAGTCACACAGAGACTACCACTGTCACAAAACATGATATTAGTCGTCTTCCTAGTCACCACTGGATGAGTTTGCTAAATTTTGAATTGCATTCAATTTTTTTTATTTATTTAAATGTTAATGATTGTCACTTTCTAATATATCCGCAATGGCAACTATAGTCGAAATACGAGGCCCTTTGGTTTGTCCTGTGATCCTAGTTCAGCCTTGCCATCAACCTTATGCACCCAATCATAGTAAAGAAAGATGGTTCATATTATATTCTATAGAAAATAAAATGTGATCTAAATCTTCAACAAGTACAAGGCTATGGCACCTATCTAATTACATTATGTTTTGTTTTGTGCAAGGATTGGGAAATAAATGTTACCAGAGACACTATCAGGTATTAGTAACACCTTTGCTTTACCTGCTTTGACAAGTCAAAATGTCTGGTGTAAAAAAATCTGATGTCTTTGGTATCCCCCATCTGCAAACATTGCTTACTTCCAAATCCAGCAGAGACAGAGCAACATTAGCATTGATTTGGTGTCGTGTTTCTGTCCACCTGATGAATTTTAGTCCAATATTCACTCTCCTTCGATCTCAGGTTTAACTCCTGGAGAAAAATGCACAGCTCTTTAGCTGCCAGATGTCTCATTTCACCAGTTAGTTGCATGAAAAATCAGTAGCACTTAAATATTCAGCAAATCTGAATCATATATAGAAGTCTACTTCAGTCCAATGCAAGTTTTATTTTAACCCGTAAAACATGCTGTCCACCACATTGTCATGCCAGCACTCAAAACATAATTCATAATGTTGTGGGGTTTTTTTTGTTTGTTTTTTTTGGTTGAACTTTGTCATTGTTAGTTTTAATCATGATAGCATGATCAACCACGTTTAGGATTCTAGTGTATTTCACAGTCCACAGTATTGCAGCAAACCACAGCTGGATGCTGTTTTTTTAGCCTGTTAGCCATGGTGTAGTAGTGAACGCCACAGTTACATCCATTATTCAGAGGCTGAGATGGCAATTATGGCTCAGAGCACAACTTACATTAATATTTAATATATAGGGCTAACACAGACCTGAAGAGAGAGACAGGAAGTGACAGAGAGAGGGGATGGAGAGGGCATTGGGATGTTGAGAGAGAGAGAGACAGATAGAGAGAGAGAGAAATACAGTGGAGGAAAGGAGGGGGAACAGAGTGTGTGAAGGAGAAACAAATGGAAGAGGGAATGAGGAAAAAGGATTGTGGGAGTTTGTTTCGACCACTCTCCTGTCATTTAAACAGTTACAATGCCAACGGGGCAAGGGTGACATCCGGGGGAATTCCAGCCTTGTGTGTGTGTGTGTGTGTGTGAAAAAGAGTGTGAGTGTCTTAAGACTGAATGTCTGTGTCCGTTTTATTCCCCAAAGACTTGCTATTCTACCGAGCCAAGAATAACGATGCTGCCTTGGAAGAAAAAAAAAAAAACAACAAAACAAAACAAAAAAAAAATCTCCAAAACACACACATACACACCAACACACACAGCTTTCTGGTGAGTTGTTGCTGACAGGTGGAGAAATTGCAGTCAGTTAGTGCAGACAAACTGAACAACAGATCAGTGCTTTTGCCGCTCCTGCCTCCTCTGTCTCTTTTCTGTCTCTCCGCTTTCTTTAGATGTCTTATTTCACCTGCCTGCCAAGTTTCTTGGCAGAGCTCTCTGACAGAATGATGATTTTCACCATCGCTCTTTACGACTGTGTGTGTGTGTGTGTGTGTGTGAAATAAGTTGCTAACGCCTGTGTACCTATCATAACTGCCAGTAACCAATCAGTTGGTGGTTTGCACGCATTGCAAAATGACTCCATTCTGCAAGCCTGTTTGCAAACTGCATGTAAGTATGATTCCAAATATATTTAAAATACTTTTAGTCACTCTGGATGAGAGCTATGTCGTAATACTGCCACAATAACCACAGAATTACCAGTAGTGTCACCTCTTTAGTTAAGCTTTTCCTTCAGACCTGTCATTTCAAATAGCTAATCTACATGATATGCATAGTGTGAGTTTCCCTCTCAGTCTGTTGATCTGTCAGACATCAACTTCCTGTTTCCTGTTTACACTGAGTGCTTGTTATTGTTTAATGCGATGACATCAGATAGCATTTCTGGGCCCCGTGCCTGCTATCCGAATAGTTATGCAGCAGGAAAAACAAGGATAGGAAATACTATCACGCCCTCTGTTATCGCAATAATAATGTGATAATCTATTGCTTCCTGTGGGGGAAATGCTTGTTTTTTCTTTGCCCTTGTAGTGTCTTGTTCAAGAGCACTTCAGCAGAGGTAACACACACAAGTACACAGCTTCAACCACGGTGAAGGGAAGTCCCCATAATCCAGTCAGAAATCAGGTTTGTTGGGATTTGTGTCGCCACTTTAAGAGTTACAGGCCAGTGTGGTGGTAAACCGAAGTATTTTCCAGCTGATAAAGTGTTTTTAAAAGGATCATGGAGATTAATGTGACAAGAAGAAGCACAGAGATGAGGAGGAAAATGAATTCATTTTACTTGGAAAGATGGCTGGAAATCCACTTCAGTCTAGGTTCAGTCATTTGTGAATTTCACCAAGTCTTGCATAACCTGGAAACTGCGCTGAGACGGCCAAAATGAAAGTTGATAATCTGTATAACTACTCTGAGCATGCAGCTGTGAAACCTTACATCAGATATTGTGATGTAAGGTTTAATTAATTGTCTATCAGGCACATGGGGCTGCAACTAATGATAATTTTCATCATTGATTTATCTTCTGAAAAATTCTTCTCAATTAATTAGCTTATCTTTTGGTTAATTAATCATCAGAAAAGAGTAAATACCCATTTTCCCAGAGCTGAAGATAACACCTGCAATATTGCTTATTTTGTCTCAACAATAGTCGCAGAACCTATAGAAAGGTGAATCTCCACATCCGAGAGAGAGAAAACAGAGAATAACTGACAAAACAGTGAATAATAACTTCATTCAACCTGTTTAACCTCTACACAAAAAAAGTCAGCCTAATAGCCATTACAATATGATCCAAAACCTCCCTGAATATAATGCACCAATATGTAACACTAACTATTCTGGGCTGCATGAAAGAGGGTTGATGAGTTTCTCCATCATGGTCAGTCCTGTATATGTGTTTTTTTCTCTTTGCTTGACACCCACCAGAACTTACTTGCTGTCATTTGCAAAACAAAAAAAGGACATTGGAAGAAGTCCACACACACACACGCCCTGAGCCATGGATGAGCAATGCTGAAAGTAGCGGGAGCGTGAGAGAAGAAGAAACCAAAGAACCAAGGAGAGAGTGTTAGTAAAGGGGAGGGGGGGAGTGAGTGGTCGGGAGCGAAATGGAGTGCAAAAGAAAGAAAAAAGGCAGCGGAGGAGGAAGGGAGGGTGGGAGGGAGGAAATGCATGGAAGAGGGAAAGAGAGTTATGCGAGGGAACAAGACTTAAGAGAATTGAGCAGAGCCGAGCGAAGCGGAGTTATTTTACATAATGATGGTTGATATGCACAGAGGTAATTGATAGCTGAGCTGCAGCCCAAAAAACACCCAGCTAGCTGTCAATCATGGCTCATCTCCCAGGAGATATGCTAATGATGATGATGATGAGGGCTTAGCTTCATATTGCTATCATTACTATTAATGCTGTCATTGTTGTCATCTCTGCATATTTAAATGACAGAGCAGGCCAGGGCGGTGATAGCCAGCCTGTGTGATGTCTATGAGGGGGCTTGTTCTGCCTGCCAGGACTGAGATAAAGTGAGTATTAATAACCCGTACAGCTCACTTGTTCGGCACCGGTGTGGACCCGTACAAGTGTCATTACATCATCATTACATGTCACCGTGACACTGATGTCATCAGTTTGTGACAAGGCAGCACGGCGAGTGACACACAGTCATTATGCATATGCCAGGAGCGGAGACCGTATCGGGTGAAGGATCCTCAATAAATTTACAGACAAAGTTATGTTTTCATGAGTTAATAGGATCAATCATCTGTGTATTTAATAACAATATATTGATGTGCGGGGTTAGAAAAGAAGCTATTTTTGCATGAGTTTGATTTGCTCCCACAGTCACATAATGAAATGAGAGCAAAGCATTTCACTGCAAAGACTAATTACAGCCTATCACAACCATGGCCTTATTTATGTAGTTTGGTCAATGCCACGTTTTTTTTGGAATAGGATTTCACTCAAAATATCTACCCACCTGAGGCTGCATGAAGGTTTAGCACTTTCTATGTCTTTTCTGAATAAATTCAGCTAATCTAGTGTTTTGTTTAAACCTTTTTCATCGACCAAAGTCTTGTGTTTTTTGACTCCTCAGTTGCTGAGTGAGTACAATGTTATCTGAAGATATGATCCAAATTGAAATAACAATATTTATTGTTTATAATCAGTATTATCTTACATCTTAAGTAAGCATTAACTCTTTTTCTTGTGTGTTTTCACTATATATTTTGACAGTGTTTAATTGTCTAATGCCTGACTGATGAGTGAATTATCCAGACTTCATATGCAAGTGTGTTTAACCATTTCTAACTCCAATATTATGCACAACACAAATAAAACCTGCAAAATATCAACTTTTCAAGGAAGTATAAGAAAATTTGTCATGTCGTATATGTAAAATAACCTGTCAGTGTTACTTATATACAGATGAGGCTTTATTGTCACAAACACATGTTATAAACTCGAGCAACGGTGATGTTGTAGGACAGGAGTCACGATGGACATAATGACCCATAAAAAGCCATGAGCCCGGACTATGGTACTGTGGTGCCAGTGTGGGGCCATGATTTGATTAAATTACAACATGATTACCTTCAGATATTGTCAGAGGTCTTACTCACCGAAGGGAGCTAAACAGGGAAGAATAGTGGGGAGATGAGGGCAAAGATGAGGGGGCTAGACAGACTTCAAGGGAGGGAGGAGGCTACTGTGGTGTATATTTTAAAGGCTGAAGGCAAACTGTTGAATTATAGATGAGAGAGATTGATTTGGGGAGGGCGGGAGGAGAGAAGAGGTGGAAGGAGGGACAGAGGAGAGAGGGGTAGGAGGAGAAGGGGAGGATGTGAGTGAAGGGTGAGCAGCTAAAGGATCACTAGCTCTGGGCTAAACATGTGCGCTCGCACACACACATAGATGCACACACATGAACACACACAGCTTACCTCAAATCGATCTAAAGCTCAGGCTCTCTCTCCTTTTTACTCCTCTTTGTTGCTCTCTCTCTCTCTCTCTCTCTCTCTCTCTCTCTCTCT
>JAOXYL010000078.1:13935975-13950483 GCA_028564955.1 Terapon puta
GGGTATGTGTTAGGTGCACATCAGGTGTGGTTACAGGTGCAAGAGACTTCAGCCCACAGAGGCCAATAAAACTGTGTCATGTCAGTTTCATAAAAGACAAAAAACATTCAGAGGATTTCAGGGTTTTAATCTTACAAACAAACACTCATGGAATAAACAGACGGTATCCAGGAAACTAATAGAAAGAACTAACATACACAACATATTACATTAATTTTAACATACCTTAACTGGAAACATCACACACACACCTACACACACACACACACACGTACACACACACAGACACACAGCTTTATAGTTCAGCTAGAAAACTCACTGTGCGTGTGTGTGTATTGAGGCAGTATAGCTGATTGTATTTCCTCTGCAACAGCTGATACTGTAGCTGCTGTGACCGTCTGCACCTGCCACTGTACGTCATGCCTCACACAAACACACACGCGCACACACACACACAGTTTAACTTTAATGCAAACAGGCAAGCCGAGTCTTCATTAATAACATGGATGGCTGAATAAGCACAAAAAACCTCTGTCCCATGGGCTCAGTTAGAAAGGTTGGCAGTGCAAGGGGAATTGCATTTCTGCAGTTGCATTTGTTGACAAAGAGCCTTTTGAGGGCGACACGTTTTTACAAAATTGCCAGCTATGGACCTTTCTTAAAATGCCTTATGTGAAACTATATGTAGATCTCACAACTCTCATACAGTTCCCATTACTTTTTTGTCAGTGAGTGCCAGTGCAAAGATGAACTGCAGAGGTTACCACTGTTTACAGGAAGGATTAGATTAGCATCCAGTCTGCCTTTTTTTTCACAAGAGTATCATCTTCAACAGTGACATCAAAAAGATTTACTGGTAATTTATAACTACAGGCACACTATTACACAACAGTTCACAGAAACATTGTTTGTTAGAAAGCAAACTGTGAGTAGTATCACGGGGTGACATGAGGCTAATTTTAAATTGTCTACTGCGACAACAAGCTCATCTTCCTCCTCCCCCCTTCTTTCTGACAGCCTATCGAGCAATACATTCAAACAACGCAGGTCAGATGCCATTCTTTCACTAACAAAAACATACAACAGCATATAAATAAATATTTACAGGGATGAGATGACATTCATGTAAGTCTGATGGAGGTAGAAAGTAGAATCCATTCCTCTGGGTAAAAGTGACACCTCTTAAAACTAAAGCTTAGTTTCAATAACGCATTTTCAGATTTGTCTCAGTGTCAGAAGATAGAAACAAAAACATAAGGATATGAGGATAGACTCGTGTTTCAGTGCCGCTTAACTTCTGTGACCCAACATCCATGTGTCAACAGACATTATACAAAACAACATGTTGCATTTGAACCATTACAGCTTTGAGTTAATCCAAGTCGGATACACATTACAGTAAATGACAAATATTCAATGGCATGTTTCAAGCTTTAAGATGCACAAGTAGACAGTAATCACAAGTACAAGAAACATACATACAGACACACACATGTGCAGATGATATTTACAGTACACGATTACCAATTATTGACCATCAATACCTTATTCAGGCATAAGGAGAAGTAATTATCTGTACATATAAAAGCAGGGTTGAGGAGATTATTTTTTAAATGTAATTTGTTGACTTGAACTACAATGTAACCTGATTCTAATCTTTTTAGATAAAATGTATGTGGGCTACTTTGTCTTTATCATTATGAATTAGGAAAGAACCATATATTAAAACCTATGCAAACACAGTTTTAGAATCATGTAAAAAGCAAGTGACTTAAAATATGTGTCATTTGATGGCGATGTTTTTACTGTGAGTGTGACTGACAGTGTTATGAAAACTGGGTCCCACTGCATGTAAATGATCTTCCAAGCTCTGTCTGGCAGATTAAAATGAGAGAGCTAAAACAGACAGGGCAAAAGGAAAGAGCGGGTCAGTGCTGATGTTTGGACAGACAGAGAGAGAGAGAGGTGGAAAATTGTTCCAGCAAATATGTGACGAAAGCAAGTGAAGGCAAGGAGATAAAGAGCAGTTATGATAGTCACAAGTTTGGGTCTCAGATGCTTATCAGAGACCCAAATATACACCAGTAAATGATTTTGGACCAGCTGTGAAGTTTATCAGGAAGGAATGAAAAACAGGCGGACTGTTGATAATCTGAGGCCCCTGTTTCAAATAAGACTCCTGACCACAGGGTGAAAAAAATGCTTTTTTTTCACAGAGGTTTTATCAGGATATGCTTCTTCACTTTTATCATTATTGTTATTATTAGTGCTGCAAATATGGTGCTTAATTCATGCTGGCACTTCTTGCCTTGTGGGTTCATATATAAAATAATAACCAAACTTGTGCATGTCATATGATACCAGTGTGTTTTGGGCTAAAGGAGCAGTATCAAGACGTGATACTGTTGCTGTCAATTAGTCTAATCAAACCTCAACCACACACTCATTTAATCATCACTTATTCATTCATGAATATTTTATATTATAGAGAAGAAAGGATTTCAGGGTTCTCATGTCTCAATCTGTGTCATCCAAACTGGACCAGTTAATCAGGATCTACTATGGATGCACAATCACTGAAATAGTAAATTCTTTTAAACCATTTGTAAAATACTTTTTGAGTGACACACTACTACACGGCTTTCATTGAGACACACTATAGTGTATTTTATCAAGCAATTATAACAACTTGTGTTCTCAAATAATGTACTACTATTTGCCCTGTATTTTATTAGCAGGTAATTTATATGCAGTCCATTGCATCTGCAACATCACCTTTCTGTTATCCATTATGAATAAACAGTGGGTATAAAGAATACCAGCAATGATGACCCTGTTGTAAGTACCAGTTTCATGAAGCTCAATGTTGCATTTCTCTTTGCTAATGCAGTTTAGCTTTGTTTGGTGTCTGATTATCATTATTCCTCAGGCTGTACATTCTGTACATTTTGGCAGCGTGCCCTTGTGAGTGATCCACTTATTGTGACACTACAATGGCTTGAAAATTTGGCTAAAGGTTAAAGTCAGACCACTTTTAAAGCTAACACATACAGTGAAAGAGGAACAGCGATCACATGTAAAACCTCAGGGGCATGGACTTAAACACTAAACACAACGCTACAAGCTACGGCCTCAAAAAAGACAAAGAAAAAGTACACATTGAGCTTCATCAAACTGATGTTTACGGCACGGCTCTGCGCACACAATGTGAAATACCTAACATCCTATTGGTCATGCAATAGAAGCCAGATCTTCTTTGCAGCTCCCATTCGCAGAACTGTCAGCCTGCCAGTTTGTCAGGGAACCAGGAGCTACTTCCAAGACCTGCTCGCAGCAAGCGGTCGGTGGAGCCAGAGTTAGCGAGCTGTCTCGAATGGAGCTCTCCAGACTACCCCGCCACCCTGACTTCTGCTGAACGTCTGTCAGCTCCGTGACACCACTCCGGTCTGAGTTCCCATTAGTCCGACCCTGTTGCTTGGAGCAACAGCCTCTGTCCCTAAACCACCACCATCGTCTTCTCCCTCCCATGCTCCCCTTTCTGCCCCTCAAACAGAGTATTTCCTGGAAGGCGTGCCTGAAGTCGGGGCTGCGGCAGTAGATGAGGGGGTTGAAGGCCGAGTTGGAGTATCCAAGCCAGTTGAGGAGTCTGAAGAGCAGCTTGACGTCGCCCACACCGTCAATCGTCGTGAGGATGTTGAGGATGAAGAATGGCAGCCAACACAACGTAAAGGTCCCCATGATGATCCCCAGAGTTTTCACCGCCTTGTGCTCCTTTAGACAGAACTTAAGACGCTTTGTGACAGAATGTTTTCCTTCCCCTTTTCCTGCATTTGCCTTGTTCTTCTCCTTACCGGTGCCCGTGCCTTCTGTTTGCTGCATGTTTAGTCTGTCCTCTACTGCTCCTGTCTCAGTTCCTGTCCGGAGTTTATTCATTGCAGGACTATCATCGGAGTTAGTCACCTGTGCGGTGTAATGCAAGTTATTAAAGTGCCTCTCCCTCCCCCTGATCTTCTCCAGCTGTTTCTGAGCCTCCTGGAAGACCCGGGTGTAGAGGAAAATCATCACCACCAGCGGCAGGTAAAACGACACAATTGATGAAGACACCGCATATTCGGTGTTGGTGTTGAAATCACAGCAGTACTCGTTTTGTGAGCAAAGGGAAGCTTTGTTGTCATTTGACTCCCAGAGCTTCAGATGGATGGGCAGGAAGGAGATGAGAGAGGCCACAGCCCAAACCCCGAGGATCGCTGCAAAGGCCCGACTCCTGGTCAGTGTTAGAAGATAACAGAACGCTATTTAGAATTTCATTCTTTGATCTTTTTTTTGTCTGTGTTTCCATTGTTGTAAGGAGCAAAAATTGAATAATTTCACTTACAATAATTGCATGATGATTGAATGACTCCTTGAAAGGCACATTTCATTTTATTATCTTCTTATGCTATTTCCACATTTTAAACCAAATTGTAGCACTACACAAATTTAGCATGTCAAGGCTGGAAAGTTACTGTTGTGTTGTTGTATGGATGAATTGTTTCCAGCCTGTTACGCCTCTGGCCACACATTAGAAACTGATGTCACAAAAGGCTTTGCATCTGACTGGAGATGGCAAACACCTGCTGTGACATCACTGGATGGCGTGTGTGACCAGAGGTGCAACAGACTGGAAAGACTCGACCTGTATAGAGAGGTGCAGCAGTATTCCTCGTTCTGTGACTCATTATAGAGTGAACCATGAATCATTCAATTCATTTAGAAACAGAGGACTGAAATTGTGATGCAGTTATTTGATTTTACATATATCTCATAATAATTATTCTACCAGTCTTAGTCATACCTGGTGAGTAATGTTGGGTAGCGGAGTGGCGAGGTGATGGCGAGGTAGCGGTCCAGTGCAATCACGCACAGGGTTTCAATACTGGCCGTGACGCAGAGTACGTCAGTCGCCGTCCAGAAATCACACATGAAGCTTCCAAACTGCCATGTCCCCAACAGGATGTAGCTGGATCCGAAGGGGACCACAACCAAACCCATGATGAGGTCAGCGATGGCCAGCGAGGCGATGAAGAAGTTGGTGACCGTCTGGAGCCGCTGGAACCGCAGGATGGCCGTAATCACCAGGACATTACCTGGACAGTGAAAGTAATGTAACTAAAAGAGACGTTGGCCAAATCAGTTGTAAAAACAATGGTCTAGTTTTGATCCCCAATCAATTAATCGGCTCATCAAAATGATGAAATGCTTCATAACTTACCAAAAACTATGGCCAGAACCAGAATGGCCATCGCAATGCTCAACAGCACGAGCTCTGCATCACTGTACTCAGTGACCACAGAGGAGTTGCTTTGCACTGTTTGGTTACCCAGGACTGGGACAGCACTCATATGTTCCATGATCTGCAATGAGAGTACACAGAACAACACTGCTTTGTTCATAATGGATTAAGACAGAGTCCAATTTAGGCTTCAAGTCTTTTTTTTAGTCCCTCAGGATAATCAGAGAGGGCTCCAGCTTTTTGATGTGATCTTTCTAAGAGGAGTCTTACAGCAGAACATGTCAAATTGCATCTAAATTGTAGCAGTGTTTTCAGATGATCCTTTTAGAGGGTCACAGGTCAGTGAGAGTTCCCTACCATCTGTCTTATAGAGATGAACATATGTGTTCTTCCACAGCGGAAGTTATATGCGCCTTATCATGAGTTCATTGAGTTCAGTGATGTGCATTTGAGTCTCTTTCTCATATTTGCTCTATTAGCATCGTATCCTGCTATGATATTGGGGATGTAGTGTCATTGTGTGAGAGTGTCTCATGTCTATATCTCTAGCAGCTAACCAAAAGATCCCCGTCTAGACTTGAATGCAACATCTTGTGTAATCTTATTTAGGTGGATATGGTATGTAGTGTTTGCAAAAGAGCAGCAGAATTAGCAGAGCAGGACCTGCCATAAACTCTCTTGCAGCGTATTGCTATGCTGGACACATGTTACAGTGGATGTGAATGTAACAGCACAAAGCGACTCGCCTGCCCCGACCTGATCTCAAACCTTAGTCCATGAAATTAACTTTTGTTATCATATAGGTTTCTTATTACTAAATTAATTATTTTCTTAGACATTTTCTACAAGTATACGTTGAAATACAACATAAGGCAAAATGTATAATAATATGTTTATATATTATGATATGTAATATTACTTATTCAGAGTAGGTTAGGTCTTTTACAGTAATGCCCCAACTGACATCAGACACATGGTGATTCTTGACAGTTTCTGCATTGTTGTTTGTTTTTTTGAGAACCATAAAGTATGCAAAGGCAGTCTACAGTAGCTGCTTATTGTTTGAGCTGCTTTCTACCTGCTTCATAGTTGGAGAAGTATTTTCTTTTTGCACGTCCAGTTAAAAGGGAACGGCATGTACGGTTTCTGTTTTTTAATGCACCTCTGGCTACCTCCACAGGTTGTTTGGTTAACTGGATCTTCTGTATGCGTGGGCACTTGTATTAATATGTACGTTGGCGTTATTCCAACACAATCCAAACACTCACAACACATGTTAATGCCAGCTGTAAAGAGACGCATTGATTCACAAGTGTTTACCCTGTTCTCCTGGGGTCAGGGAGCAAAGTGTTGAACATCGGGATGCATTTCAAAATGCCCAGGTGAACCATCACAGGATTATTTGCATATGACCATCATTTTACAAGTAAACACAGCCTTACTGTCATTGCATCACTGTGGTAAAACAGCTCAGATTAATGATCAGTGGTAGTCTGCTGTCTGTCAGACTGTGTGGTCCACTGAAAATTTGTCATCATTTCTAAAATGTCCCCCTGCTCAGCAAACTTTCATTTAGAGAATAAAAGAGGTGCCATAGTGTGAAACAAATGATGGATCGGCTGCAAAGTTAACAGCGAACTCATTTTAAAAATCAATCTTCCATTACTGATTGTGATGAGACTGTTGCAATTGTAATGAATGAAGCACACTACAGTCTGCCTGTGAGAGGTGATAATGGATTGCACATAACGCAGTACAAGGTTTTATGTAACCAAGAAGATTTTGCCTTTTATTCATGTTTATAAGATGTTCAGTGCACTTGTTTCTTTCTTGATGGAGTTGAAGCTGACCCTGCCACCCTTTACACAGATGGCTCCTCTTAACTGTTCACCTCCCCCACTGATCAGATCGATAATCTCAGTGGTCACCTACACTAATACATAGTCAATCTTGCGAAAGAGACTCTGCTCAGTCTACCCTACACCCTGTCTGAGCTGTTTAAACAGTTACACACACACACACACACACATACACATGCACAAAGAAACTTGTCCAGTTCTCTGAGGCCAATAACCAAACACAAAAGATTTACTGAGACATAAATATCTCAATATTTAGGCAGAGAAGGTTTAGTGGTGGAAACTGTACTCAGCACTTAAATGTGCAAATATGCACACAACAGTACATGAACAAACACACGTGCAAACACAAAAAACTACACACAGAACACCCAGCTTTTGCAGTGCTTAGTAGAATAAACTGATGATAATGGACCAGACTGTGCACAAAGAAAAAATGTCTGCTCACTTTGTGAGAAGCACACATACTCTAACAGCTGAGTCATAAAACCTTTTTCTGTCCAGATAAAATAAACCATATATGTCACAGATGAAAGCAAGTTTGGATTAAGTGAATCTGATAAACACTGGCAGAATCTGACTGATGTCTGTTAAATTAGGTTTGGTCAGGGGTGTTATTCCTGTAGTAGCCGCTGGAATAAAGAGAACCTGACAGACTTGTTTGAACAGTTTTGACATGTGCAGTAAATCTATATGCAAAAATGACTTTGATCAGTTTACTAAAGCTTCACATTTGTTAGTAGACCTCAGTTATAATTTCATTCATCACTGACTTTTTCATTATGATAATACTAAAAATTGTGGAAATCTGAGCCTTTTAGAGTGCAAAGACCAAAAAAATCGTTTAGTAAATCTGGAATCTTTTTAAGGCATTGAGGTGAACCTTAACCATGCAATTTAATATTCAAAATCCTTTTGATCCTTCATACTTCTTAAATGAGTGAACCAGTAGACACTCTTGAAATAGCTATGCCGTCATCACGTGGTGTTTTGGTAACATATATATGCATGCACAGTGTTTGCATTAAACATATGTGCGTAAACCTGAGTTCAAACAGCAGTTAGTTTCCCTACCTCTATGCTCGGTCCTCTGCTTTACAATCCACCGACTTGATAATCCCGATGCCTCTACATCCACAACACAAAGTATCATTATAACACGTTTGTCAGCGGTTTTTTGTCTCTCTTCCTCTTCTGCTGAGTTATGAATGTCTGTTTTTGTGTGTGACACACACAACCCCCCCCACACACACTCTCCCTCTCTGTTTCCACGCTCATGTATAAACACACTCTTTCAGCCCTCAACCACACTTGCCCTTTTGAAGCAGCTGAGCCCGTCACCCTTTTTATAAGCAAGCCCCCATGACATCACAGCCAGACAGTAGCCTATCAGAGGACAAGGAACAGCTTTAAGTGTATATCGCATGTCTGCAGTTTATTGACAGCTTGACAGCACCTAGTGTCCCCTGGGAAACATTATTTTTTTACCTTTATTTATTCAGGGGAGGTTTTCAGAGCTCTATTTCAGCACCTCCCTACTTCACATTCACACATGGGGGCTGCTGTGTAAAACCACAGACTTCTGTTTTTGCCTGCTGAGTAGTTGTGCTGCTGCAGTAGAGCAGTTTACAACATGACACAGTATATGCTTAAATATATCTTCCTAAGACACTGCGATGAAAAGACACTGTTGCATTTCTAGCTCAGTTAAGGTTAAAGCAACTAAAGCAGCTCGGCCGATGTTGATTTAAGGTGGTGGGGGTAGTGAGATAAGACAATATGGGACCCACAGTAAACAAATAGTTCATGTTGCATGTTGGATCCAGATCAGAGGAGCTGAGGGCAAATGTTCAGACTGCACACATTAGTTTAGTAAAATGAGATTCAAACAGGACTGGCTTGCTTTTATATTTATATTCAATATATGATAAGGTTCAGGCAGATGTAACAACTAAACACTCAACCTACCTGCAGTTTTACTTTAACTTAAATTAAGTTGAACTGACTATACTGAACCATGTTTTTCCTCAGTTTAATCCAAACTGGAGCACCATTTTGGTACATTGATAACACAGTTTGCTTGATTTTACTGTTGATGATTTGGCACAAGTCTTCAAAGCAGGTTAATAAATATCTTATGTGCTGAAATGACAATTAAACTCCTTGAACTTGCACCAGTGTGATGTGGAAACTCAAAACATCCAACATACATATAATCAGGATGGATATTATAGTGAACTAAGACATCTTATGTCTACTTAAATGGAAATAATAACAATATTGTCATTATTATTTGAGTTTTTTTAAAAGGTAAAGGATTTATTTACTTTTTTTTGCTTATAACGTCTAAGTAAATTCTATGATTACTTAATATGTCTTAAAACTTTAAGGGTTACCAATTTGATGCTAAAATTTGCAGATTTTGAAAAGTACTGGTGTTCCTGGTGTTACTTGCAGTACTATCTATGTACAGATGACCAGCATTTGACTCAGGTGACCCCGTGATTGCTTCTCTTACTTAAGCTTCTGTCCTTGCCCCAAAGTGTTAACTTCCTACTGAAATTGAATGCAAAAGGATGTTCACTGCACTTAAATAATCATGCACAAGAGTGTCTACTGAATGAGCATAATGTACCATGCAGAACAATAACTTGTTCAACGTATTAAAACGTTTATGTTAGCTATTAGTATAACATATGTACTCTAAGTATTAACATTAATAGTCTGCAGATAACACAAGAATCTGGTTAAAGCCCTCCCATACCACAGAATGTACCTGGCTAAATGTTCAGGTAAAGTTATCCGAGTATTTGTTGCATCAGTGAACACAGTGTTCTGTCTGCAAGTACACAACAAAAATCTTCCCACACACACTTCAGACGTGGCACACTTTATGGGCAAATAGGTCATACCAGTTCAGCAGCATCTAAACAACAGCATCACATCCTTCATTCATGCTGGTTAATCCAAACTCCTCTGTATTTATACAGTCAAATATATTCAAAATTAGAATGGGCCTCTGAAAGCAATGCTGGAGGAAAACAGTGAGAGGAATTTTCATAATGGTGTTATTCCATAGCATGCCACCCGTCGTCCACAAGATGCTCGTTTTTCCACTTTGCTAAATGTTAACGTGCGACTGCATTGTCTTAGTGAGCATGTAAAGAGAGAATAAATTCTCACGTATTTAGGGAAATAGGTTTGGCCTTTTTGTTGCCTTCACCCCAGTAACACTTTGTGCTTTCTTTTGCCAGTGAAACAGGAAACGCTTTAACCACAGTGAGAGCTTCACACTGCCTCTCCTGTTTGTTTCAATATCATTCTTTATCTCTCCTCCTCCTGTAGTCATCTCTTTTCTTTTCATGACGTCTTTTGGTGCTTGCTTGTCAAAAAGCCCAGTACAACATCCATGTGGCCAAAGGGACTGATTAGTGATAACGCTCTGTGATACCATTTGATCATTAATTTCAGTGCCTTAGTCAATTATGTTTTGACCACCCAGCTGATATGCCGTTATTTCTCAGGCTCCGCTCTTGCAAGTGCAAGCTGCAATCACCCAGCAGAACTTGCAAACAGTTCATTCAAAGGACTTCACCCTTGCAGAGGAAGTCTCATGCTTCTTGATCCAAGCTCTCTCTGCTTCAGATCTTCTGTCGCGCCATAATGTGTCTTCCTATGGGAAAAGAGACAGTCAGAATGGCCATATCCTCCTGTCTGTCTGGAACTAACACATTCCTCTCCGCACCTCTTCCTGTCCTTGTCCCATCCGTTCCTCTCTCTCACCACATCCTCCTCTCCCTGCCACACCTTGTAACTCTTAAGTATCCATCCCCTGATATCATGACTGCAGCCGATTCTTGTTTATAATGTCTCTCTGTGCTTGTTGTCTACAGTTTTCTCTGCTCTGGCCCGTTCTCAATGCTGCATCAAAAACGGTCCATTTGAGTGACTCACTGTCTCTCTTTGATGTTCATGACATTTGTCTGTATTTGTGAATACGTGCAGAGCTCTGACACACATCAAGTTGACACTACAATTTTGCAATGAAAAACATAAAGCAGTTATATTCTGACCAACGTAATGAAGGAAAGTTTCAATAGAAGCATATCGTACAAAATGTTTTTACTGTACGTCTGCAAAACAAAGAACAGGTTTCATTTTGTTTTCCTGACAAAAGTTTTAGTGAAGTGGTGTTTATGACACACACTCTTAGTTTGCTTGCTTGAGTCTGTCTCAAGGTTTTATCCTCTAATCTTCTCTGTTGTTTTCCTCTGGGCCCAGCATCCAGTAAAACGGACAAGTTTTCTTAGATTTCCCCTGAAATAAGGGATTGCCTGCCTCTGTGTTGAGTAGTTTCTTTGAGATGCAGGACTGTGTCGAGAGACCATCCTGATAAGCTGCGTGATGATGTGTGTTTTCAGCTGCAGAACATTTTTTTCACAAATCTGACTCACACGTCAAATGTAGTCATTGCTGGAAGATGTTACAGATCAGAACAAATGTCCCGGAAAACCACTTTTGCTTCACCTCACACAGTTTGTCACTGTATTGGTTGAAAGCGTTTGACACATACTGTGCAAAGAAATGGATCCTTCGCTGTCACAGTTCCAATATCCCATGAGCGAACGTCCATAAGGAACAAGCACATTCCCAGCCTCAGCAGGACTTTTGGTGCAGTTTATTTGCTCTTCTAAGAGAGGCCCACTCTGTCCACTATATCCTGTACATAATGTGCATCTGGACCACTGAGACCATACTGTACTGTTTCCTGCTGCTGTATCCTAACTCGATTTGTACGCCTCATGTTTCCTGTACCAAGATCTGACAAAGACTAAATATCAAAGCATGTTGTAACTGCCTTGACCCAAATAACTGTCAATTAATCAAATAAAGATGTGTGTAGTATTTGAAACATAAATGGCATCTGAGTGTGGTATTTTGCTGACACATATGATCTACCATACCAAACTCAATTTGTTTGGATGTGCGGCTGAAAAAAGTGTAAACGCAGCATTGTGTCTTTTCATAATTTCCAAGACAAAAGCCAAAAAAAGGAACAGAAATAGTTGAATGCTGAGGGGAAACTGGTGTTGTAATGTGATTGAGAGGAGCTGTCTTCAGTCATAATCAGGTTTTGCTTTATGCAGCGGCACATGAAAGGAACATGAGAGGAACGGTTGTTAAAGTAATCCATCAAAACACCGTCTTTTACGGAAACCCTGACAGTCTTTTTTTTTCTCTCTCAATACGTCCTGTTCAGTCACGCAGTTCTTCACTCTCTCTTTTCATTATCTCTCCCTCCTCTTATATGTTTATGTACTTTTACAGCCCCAGAGTCACCTCTGCCTGGCCGAGACAGCTGTTTTGACAGATGTGATGATTGGAAGGGTCGAACAAGGTGCCGAGAAAAATTCAGCATCATAAATACAGAGCACTTTTGACAAAGAAAAGAAGAGTTTTATTTGGATTATTTTTCCATTGTCATACAAGTCTCTTTCTGTAAATTGTTATCCAATTTGACCTTTCAAATATACAAGGTTACATTATATATACATATATAAAAACATAGACACACACATACACATATATATGAATATGTATACTAATACTAATATTTCCTATATTTCACTATATTTCTACTATAAAACACATATATTTTGTACTTCTTGATAAATTAATTTAACAGCTTTATTTACTAGTTACTCAGAAAATCAGGATCTTATAAAAAACAAACAAAAGTATGCATGATAAAATTACAATACAGTATATTGTTATAGATAAATGGTTTGTGCCCATGAGTTATCATGATAACTGTATGAGGATTAAAAGGTTCAATATTTACCTTAATAAAAATGAAGACTAAAGGAAAAGTCATATAAATAGGAAAGTCATTCGCACATCAGGGCTTTGTCTTTCCTTCTTTTCTTCCTCATAAACAATCTTAAGCTCATGTGAACCTTGGTTGAAAACCATGTATTAGCACACAAAATAATTCAAAACCAACTCCACCTCCAGTAGCCGCATTAGTTTCAACATCCTAATAGTAAAATATATGGTCAAATGGGACATTTTACCGCTAAGTACTTTTATTTTCATCATATTAAGTACATTCAGTAAATAATAGGGTTTTGAATACAGAAGTTTTACTTGCAATGGAGTATTTTTATATTGTTGTTGACGCTAAAGTTCTTATTACTTCTTCCACCACTGGACGCTGTGGGTGAGTTGATGTTTGAGGGTGTTTGCGTGTGTGTTGACAGTTGAGGAGAGGTGAAACGAAAGGTCTGCTTCTTACAGATCAGGGAAGAGGCATGTGCGCAGAAAGATAAACACTCTTTCTGCCAGTCAGCGCCTTTGCTTCCCTGCTCTCCTCTTCTCTCATCATCATCGCTCTCTCTCTCTTCCTGTCTTTCCAGCGCTCACTCGCCCTCATTTTCCCTCTTCCTTGTCGCTCTTTCTGCTTTTCCGTCATCACTCTCCCCTGTTTCATCTCCTCTCCCCTCTCGTTCATAACTCGCCCTCTGCCTCCTCTCTCATCGCTCGCTTGCTGTTCCCTTTTGGTTTGTTGTCTCCCCCTTATGTGACTCTTGTACTGAGCTGCTCATCTTTCATCCGTCCTTATTTTCCTCCCTCACTCTGTGCTTTTTTACCCGCGTCCTTTTTTCTCATTTCTGTCATTTCTCATCCACTTCAAAGTTCCATTTACCTTTTCAGGATCAGCAGATGCTTCAAGTGTTCTTGTTCTTCCATTCGGCATTTCAAGCAGCTGTTTGCCTCAAGATCAATTAAATATGTGAATATTTATATATGCTTTTCATGATAGCCTGCAGCTTCATGGATTTAGTTTTTTCCAAAAGCATCATTAACTTGAACCTGTGTGATGCTTATGCCTATGAGAATTTCAGATGAGAAACATTCACACATTTATATCTGTCTGCATTACACACATTCACCCATCACATTCATTTCCTGCGGAAATTTCCTGGTAACTCCAACCAATATGCTTTTTTGATATCAAAGTGGTGATTGTACCTAGCCGAGGGACTCATAAGATACACTTTTCAACCAAATGGTCAAAGTGGAGGTGAGACTTCCTGACTTTTTTTTATCCCTGGAATGACTCAATCTGCACATCTGAAGTTTCATTGGAACTCACTCGATCCTCCCTGCCCAGTAAATGCTCCACATCTATCAAACTCCCCAGACCCAGGTTGTAATGCAGATTTTTTTTGTGAAAAATTGCTGCTAAGCCTCAGTGAGATACCAAAGACAATACCACAAGTCTTGTTTTAGACTTGACATAGCACAAATCTTGAGCCACGTGTTGTAGTGTTATACAATGATTTCAAACTGATTGATAATTAGTACCTGCCATGA
>JAOXYL010000078.1:14123913-14137145 GCA_028564955.1 Terapon puta
TATACTAAAAATACAAGACTAAAAAAGAAGAATTTCTACTTTTACTGACCTGATCCTTGTCTTCATATTCCAACAGGAGACCAGGATGGCCAGTTCACCAACTGGCTTCGTGAAGACCAGCCTGGGACTTGTGCAGTCCCTCGCTGCGTGGCCATGACCGTCCATACTGCCGAGATCGGACGCGAGAGCAGTGACAATTTCCAGTGGCTTGATGGCTCCTGTGCACTGCCATTGGATGGATATGTTTGCCAGTTTAATTACAAAGGAATGTGCTCACCATTGCAGGATGAGGGTAGAGGTCCAGCTGTTTACACCACCCCGTTTCATCTTGTCAGTTCCCTGCTGACTTATGTGCCCTTTGGGTCTGTCGCTGTTCTTCCCTGCCCTGTGGACAGCTCCAACCCAGATGCTCCTGCTGAGGAGACGGTGCTGTGCATGACGAGAGATGATGAGACTGTGGGTTGGTCCATGGATGCCCCACTCTGCTCGTCCAGTGCAGCTCCACCGAACCAGGACTGGTGTAGCGGTGACCATGGATGTGAGCAGTACTGCCAGAACACAGACACAGACTACTACTGTTACTGCTCTGAGGGCTTTACGATAGATGAGGATGGGTACACCTGCAAGCCTGACCCCCTGAGCCAAACCGACCACCCTGAATTATCCTCTGACTCTGCTGGCCCCACTGACCAGCCCCACATCAAAGAGGTCTGTGTGGAAATGGGGTGTGAGTATGACTGCGTTGAAACACCTCGAGGCACTCGCTGCATATGCCCCCCAGGATACCAAATGGGTCCAGATGGCCGAAGGTGTTCTGATGTGGACGAATGTCAGCAGCAGCCATGCCCACAACTCTGTGTCAACATCCCAGGCACCTTCCACTGCACCTGCCACAATGGGTATCAGCCAGATGATGAGGGTGAGTGTGTGGACACCGACGAGTGCCTTGATGAGGGCAGCTGTGAAGGCACATGTGAAAACACAGTGGGCTCCTTCAAATGTCTGTGTAACCCTGGGTATGAGTCAACCAGCGAGGGAGGGTGTGTGGATGTGGATGAGTGTGTGGGGGAGTCGCCCTGCCAGCAGCAGTGTCTCAACTACATGGGAGGATACCAGTGTTACTGTGACAACGGCTATGACCTGCAGTCAGATGGACTGACCTGCCTGCCGAGTGATGATGAGGAAGAATACTCCACCCTGACCCCTGACCCTAGTGATTCTACCTACCTACCTGGCTTAGATGCTAACCAGGATATGCCATGGTCCACTTCATTCACCCCGGACCCGAACTTTGTTGATGACACTAATTTTGACGTTGACTGGCTGACAGAGACCCCTGAAGGACTCTCCCCTGACATGGCTCCTGGGGCGGATAATCACCTGAACCAATGGGATGCCCTGGCACCGAAGAGGTATCAGACAACCCCACCCCCAATGCAAAAACATGGCACAGGCAACGAAATTGACAATGAGGCTGAAGCTAAAACAAAAGTTGCAGAAGCCAGTGATGGGGTGGGAGCAGAGACAGCAAACGGATCAGCCACAGGGACCACAGAGGGGGAGGGATCAGAGCTGAATAGCAAAGAATACATCAACGGTACAACAGAACAAGGGGATGGATCTGATGACGGTAAACGGAAGCATGACAAGAGCTGGCTGCTAGTGGCCCTGCTGGTGCCTCTGTGTGTGTTCCTTGTGGTGATGCTGGCTCTGGGGATTGTCTACTGCACCAGCTGTGCTGTGGACAAGAGCCTGAGCTTCTCAGACTGCTATCGCTGGATACTTCCCACAACGCCTCCCGACAGGAGGGACGGCAAAACCCAAGCATGAACCCTAAGTTAAACAAACACAGGTGCACACACGCACACACACACAGATGTGTTGAGCGCCTAGATTTCTGTTAATATTTCTCTTATGGTGCAGGACTGGTCACTGAAACCACCTTGTGGATTTAGTACAGCTGACTGGCTCTCCCATTCATCAAGAAAAACTTATTTCTTTCTGTTGCACACTCTTTGTAAATAATTCACTTTCTCATCATGTTTTTAGAATTCAATAAAACCAATAAACTGATGAAATACTGTGTGGTTTGTAAGCCTATCAGAAAATATGATTAACCAAGGGGATTATCAAATGAAACTGTGAGTGGAAAAAATGTGTGGTTGTGGTTTAATGGGCCCATATGTGTAAAGGCTCGTTAAAGTCCTTGGTAATATTTTTAAGTCAGTTTTGCGGAGGGGGCGGGGCGGGAGCGGGGTGGAGGCGGGGCGGAGGGCGGAGGGGGAGGAGGATGGTGTGTTAGCAGACAGCTGCTAAACCACGTTATCCGGAGTGTCACCTTGCCAAGGGCCTTCTGTTAAGGCCGTATGCTGTATGATTACTACCAATGCCCAGCGTATATCAGGGAAGAGTGATGTGGAGATGTCTGCGGTTTTGGAAAAGGACTCCGACGAGGATGGGATTCGAACCCACGCGTGCAGAGCACAATGGATTAGCAGTCCATCGCCTTAACCACTCGGCCACCTCGTCTTGTATCGCCATTATCAGAAGACACTGGTAAAGAATTACACATACAGGCATGACACACTGAATGATTTCTGTTTGGTGATAAAGTCCTCTTTTCTTGTTTTTGCCGCTTGAAGTTCGTGTTTTACAAGCTTACACTTGAACATAAAACCACGACGTAGAGGGCACGGAAATTTGCTGCGCTTTAACTTTCTGATTGGTTAACGCATCTATCAATCACAATATGTAAGCCATGATTGGTTGAGAGGCGGGTCTAGCGTTGAATGAATACAGGAAGTGTGCAGCGTGAGACTGCAATTTGACGTTCGCCGGAGCTACTGAAGAAAACAAGGTAACAAGCCGTTGAGTTTACATCCACCTTTATATGTTTAAAAATGCTCTAGATGGCCACTAATCGTATGTATGAATAGTTGGCCTAGTATTTGCGAATGATTGTTTTGCTCGTTGAAGTTGCGTTTTTAAAATGTTCCAAACACTCAGTTTTAGCATGCAGCTAGTTGCTAACACTGAGTTAGCTGCTTGCAGGAACCAAAAAAGACAAACTGCTTTATATTTTTTTTATTTTTTGCAACATTTAACTTAAACATGCAGTTTGAGTGTTACTCTGCTGTTTTAAAGAGGTTTGAATAAAACATGCTGTCTTGCATCTAGGCTTCACTTTACTATTTCATATGATTAATTTTTTTTTTTTTTTTTAATGGAAAGTGAAAGAAAGTCACGTTATCAGGACGGTTCCTCTTGAATTTGTACTGTGTTAATGCTACTGGACAGCTGTCATATACTGTTTGTAATAACCATGTGTGATGTAATCTGTAAGCAAGTCTTCTACAAAATATTTGATAACACTATAAACTGTTTAAATAACTGCTTAAATCACTCCCTTTTAACAAATGATATTTGACTAATGTATTCAGTTAAATCACCAACTTATCTTAGAATATAAAGTAAAATATGAACTGTTTTCTTCAAGCAATTTTGTCCAAAGTATTTTACATCTGCTTTGTATATCACAGCTTCAAATGTCATGATTACAAAAACCCACTTCCATTTGAATAATGTTGGAATTAAAATCAAGAAAAATATTTTACTGTTTTGCAGTTTACCTGTAGAACTGTTGATAAATGAGCACTTGTGTTGTGTTTTTGTGTAAAGTTTAGACAGGTGTGCAAATACTTAAGAGAGCTAAAGCCAGTGGTTTGGTTCAAACTTGCAAGTTTGCTTTTATCTCTTTATCCCACGCTTTTCTCCTGTTCTTTTGTCTGTCTCTCCACCCATTTACTCGATTTCCATTCCGCATCCCATTTACACTTGCTCAGACTCTGTATCTGTCTAATTTTTTTTCTCTTTAATCTTCCTCTTCCCTCCCTTAATTCAGTTCCTCATCGTCAGCATTCAACCTCAGACTAAGGATGGTGGACTCCCAGTACTACCTCCCAAATGACATTGGTATCTCTGCACTTGACTGTGGCGAGGCCTTCCGCTTGCTTTCACCGCAGGAGAAGATGTACGCCCACTACCTGTCACGCGCCGCTTGGTACGTCACAAATCACTGGATGTAGCGAAATCAGGAATTCAGTACAGCTGCCACGTGGATTTACCACTGTGGAAATGTATTTCTCACCTGAATCCCTGCCGTCTCAGGTATGGTGGGCTGGCAGTGTTGCTGCAGACGTCCCCAGAGTCTGCAAACATCTTTGTCTTGCTGCAGAAAATCTTCAGGAAGCAGACGCCTGCGCAGCTGGAACAGGTCGCCACAGCGGCTGGACTCAGCTCTGAGGAGTATCAGGTACACATTCTTTGTGTGTTTGGTTCTTTCTGGTGCTGTCGCGCCCTTTTCATTCACATGCGTAAAGATCTTCATTATAACATCTATTCTGTGTGTGTTTAGGCCTTCTTGGTGTATGCAGCAGGACTGTATGCCAACATGGGAAACTACAAGTCTTTCGGAGACACCAAGTTCATCCCAAATCTACCTAAGGTAAGAAGGCCTGTCACGTCAGGTGTAAAACTTGCTCAATCGTTTTGTAACTACTTATACCATGTAATGAAATCTTAAAACAAAACTATTAAATATGGTTTCAGAGCTTTTTCAACACTACTGTAATACAGCAGAAATACAATCACAAATATGAATTTTGTAATGTACAAGTGTATCATTATGTATGTAAGTTTCCAAAGCTCATTTACTGCTGCTGTGACATGTTTTAAACTGTCTGCATCTGCAATGTGTCCACGCAGGACAAGCTGAAAGCCCTGGTTTGGGCCAGCCAGGTGTTCCAGGAGCAGCCCACTGAGATAGAGGCTCTGTGGGACAGCTGCTCATGTCTCATCTATTCCTTAGAAGACAAACAGAAACAGCTGGGGCTCGGAGACAAGGTGGGATAGTGTATCATTTAATGTAGAGTACAGGCCGGCTTTCACCAGAACTATTTGTCAGATAATATTTAATGAAATGTCCATTGTGTTGTTGGGACTGTTGACAGGATATATTTAACAAATGGTAAGAGGATATTTTTACATCATATCCACTGGTTTAGGGTTGAGACTGGAAAGTTTTGTTCTTTCTGGCAGATGTATTTGTTCTTATTCAAAAACCATCAGGAGATGTTCTTTTTTGAGATGCCACTTGCATCAGATAAATTGAATATTTTAAAGTAGCGAGTCAAATGATCTGCTGGTTAATACGTTTAGACTGAGTGCCAGCAGCTGCCCCTCATGAACCACCACTTCCAGGTTGCTCCATGTGCGGCCCAGCACCGTGACCCTGCACTGTGCTGTGATCCCTATTAGAAAATGCATGGCTCATTGGGTAGTTTTTCCTCTTCTGGTCTTCAGGGAATTACCACCTACTTCTCAGGAAACTGCTGCCTGGAGGATGCTGAGCTGGCTCAGAAGTTCCTTGATTCAAAGGTAAGCTGAATTCATTTTTTGAAATCCATCATTCTTTCTTTCCTCATTTCCTCATTCTCTTTTTTGTTGGACTCAAGTTATGTTATTTTCTTTGCCTTCTCTCTCCTCTGCCTTCAGTGTTGATTATTCATCCTGCCTCTGTGTCTTTTCTTGCAACTTCATGCATCTTTCACTCTGATTCAGCATATTTTTAACTTTGTTTTCGTGGTTTGTCTTTAGAAACTGTCTGCCTATAACACCCGTCTGTTTAAGAGGGACAATGGAGGCAAAGCCTGCTATGAGGTGCGCTTGGCTTCAGCTGTGCAGAAAGGTCAGAACTACATGAGAACCAGAACAAGTTTCACATTTACATGTTGTTCTGCACTTGTGACAGATTTGGCATAAAGAATTTAATATGTATCACATGTTAAACCAGAGACATTTAACTTGTGGAACTCAGAGATATTGTGATTAAAAATAAGTGAAACAAATGGATGCGGAGAGATTTGTTCACATAACTGATGTTGTTAATGATGCTGCACAGTCAGTGATTATATTAGGGGACAAAAAATAAATAAAACAACCATGTACAACTTCACAGACTGTGCTGTGGACGGAGAATGCGAAACATGCTGTGGCACCTTCAACTATGAAGACAAAGAGTTCACTGTGAAGAGGGGAGACTATGCTCCTCTGATGGAGAAAGTCAGCTATTACCTCCAACAAGCACAGGTGAGACCACGGAGAGATGTGGTGTTGAATATAGTCAGTGTTCCCCAGTATCAGTAAAACATGACGTTGAGAAAAATTGTTGTAAAATGTTGCGAAGCTGTGGCATTTATAAGACATCAGTAAGCCTACTAAAGTAAAAGAAAGGACTTGAAAGGAAGGAAAAAGGAGGAGGGTGAATGTAAAAAGTATTGTCCTTTTGGCAAAACAAATAAAACCTTAAGCAGGCATGTAGGAGTGATTGAATGAGTTCATAACTTTACAAATCTTCCTGCCACTGTTCCACTTTTCTTCAAATTCTTGTTCTGTTTCCAAATATTCAACACAGGCCTACGCTGCCAATGAGAACCAGAGAAAGATGCTTGAAGAGTACAGTCGCAGCTTCACCTTTGGCTCAGTTGACGCCCATAAAGAGGGCTCACGATACTGGATCAAGGACAAGGGGCCAATTGTTGAGAGGTGAGGCCGCCAAACCACCGTAGCATCGTGTGAACACATTCACTATCGACAATGAAAGCTGCTCCATCATCCAAAACCTGCTTAAATACCAACACATCTTAATAATCCTGTTTTTGTAAAAATCTCTGAAACCCAGCTCTCTGCTCTCTACTCCCTCTTGCTCCTTCACCCCCCTCCCATCCTCTCTCTCCCTCTCTCAGTTATATAGGTTTCATAGAGAGCTACAGAGACCCATTCGGCTCCAGAGGAGAGTTTGAAGGTGACTACCATGGTCTTTGATTTGCATTATCTCTTCCTGATCAAGAACTGTGATATCAAGCCTTTGATCGGCTTGCAGCTGCAGTCCCACATTCCTCTCCTGGGTTTTTCTCTGTGGTACAGAGCTGAGTGGAATATTTGTGATTGTGCTAGTTAAACCAGTTGCTGAAGTTAATATGTATGCAACCTTTAAGCCCACATGTAATTTTAGATAATTCTAGCAATGATTCTAGTGATTTTGGAGGGACAAAAACTCTAAAAGATGATTGTTTAAAACTTGGAATGACACATTATAACAGTATTTAGTAGTTCAGTCAACAGCCCACACTGAAGTCCAGTGCAGGATGGTTCATATTCACGTCCTTTGTTACTCTGTTTTGTCGTAACTCTGGGGTTGCACTGTCATCACTAGGTTTTGTTGCGGTTGTGAACAAAGCGATGAGTGAGCGTTTTGCCAAACTGGTGAGCTCTGCGGAAGTATTGCTCCCTGAGCTGCCTTGGCCCAGGGAGTTTGAGAAGGACACTTTCCTTAAACCCGACTTCACCTCGCTGGATGTTCTCACATTTGCTGGCAGTGGAATACCAGCCGGCATCAACATCCCCAACTGTACGTAAGCTAACATAAACCACACACTTAGCTGGTTTAACTTTAAAAAATACAATTTGTGTCACTTTTACATTTCTAAAACATTGTTTTTCTTTCTAGATGATGACATCAGACAGTCTGAAGGCTTTAAAAACGTGTCGCTAGGCAACGTGCTGGCTGTAGCCTATGCCACACAAAAAGAAAAACTCACCTTCCTGGAGGAGGAGGACAAGGTAAGACATGCAGTTTCTACAGTCTCTTGCATGCCATCTCACACACCTCCCATAATTATCCATATTATTAAACGCTCTAAGTTTGTGGTGTGTTTTTGGGGTTGTTCTAGGATTTGTTTATCAAGTGGAAGGGCCCATCATTTGAGGTGCAGGTTGGACTTCATGAGCTGCTGGGACATGGAAGTGGCAAGCTGTTTGTCCAAGTGAGTCAGAACATACTGCTGCTGTACACTCATATCAGAACCACAGGGATAACCATTGCTTTGTGCTGACAGTGCCTTATGCACAAACATCCACTGTAATATTGAGACTGGAAATATTTACAGTTAATCTGGTATGTTTGTATTGATTTTCTCCTTGTTAAAACCTTCTTACAGGATGACAAAGGCAAGTTCAACTTTGACCAGAGCAAAGTGATCAACCCAGAGACTGGGGAACCAGTGAGTGTGTTTGTGTGTTGACAAGTCAAGTTTTTAACGTTGTGCAGACTCTAAGTGCGCAGACTCAATGTGTGTGTCTGTGCGTGTGTATTCGTAGGTATCCAGTTGGTATCGGGGCAGCGAGACATGGGACAGTAAATTCTCCACCATTGCTTCCTCTTATGAAGAGTGCCGCGCTGAGTGTGTCGGCCTCTATCTGTGTCTCAACAAGGAAGTGCTCAGGTATACCATGTTTGTATTTGTTTTTTTTAACATACCTTTTGAGGAACTTCGTTTTAGTGTTTACATGAGAGTGCAAAATGGATGCTGTTAAAGCACAAAGTAATATGTGGCTCTGTGAGTTTTGAGAGAGCTTGCCTTTGTTATTATTTCTGTTACAGGCCTGGTGATTGATTGGCTGATGGCTTTAAGTGAGGCTAGCATGTTAACTGTGCGTCTGTGTATGTTTTGCAGCATTTTTGGCCATGAGGGCCAGGATGGAGAGGATGTGGTGTATGTCAACTGGCTCAGCATGGTCAGAGCTGGACTGTTGGGCCTGGAGTTCTACACCCCAGAGAGCAAGAGCTGGAGACAGGTAATCTGCTCAGCAAGCTGTCTCCCTCCGTAACATGCTGTCTCTCACACTCTTTTCTTAGATTGGTTTGTTACATGTAATGATAAATCATAACTTTCATTTATATAGGACTTGAGAGATACGAACAGTATTTATAAGACACGTAAACATACTGACCATTAAGAACGTGTTTCTTACATCCCGACTGGCTCAGTTTTATGCGTCTGTGTTGCTTTATAATACAGCTTATATTAAGTCTGTCTGTGTTTATATGAGTGTCAGGAGATGTATACACTGTATGTCATACGTGTGTGTGTGTGTGTGTGATTCAGGCTCACATGCAGGCTCGTTTCGTGATCCTACGTGTTCTCCTGGAGGCTGGGGAGGGCCTGGTGGGCCTGGAGGAGGTAACTGGACAGGACGGCAAGCCGGACGCTCGAATTACGCTGGACCGCAGCAAGATCCACACTGTGGGCAAGAACGCCATCCACAGGTTCCTTCAGAAACTGCAGGTAAATACATACTTTTGGCTTTAGGTAACCTAATACAGTTGGAAAATAAAAAAATGTTGATGTCTGTTACTAATGTCAGCGAACATGAATATTACCAAGAATCATCTCTCTATATGATAACCATGTTGTTTTCACCCACTTCACCCAATATGTTGCTAACATGACTGTTTGTTTAGGTCCTAAAGTCCACAGCAGATGTGGAGGGGGGCAGAGCTCTCTATGATGGGTACTCCGCTGTCAGTGACAGTGGCGCTCACAACTTCCTGCGTCTCCGGGAGACGATACTGCTGAGGAAGGAGGCTCGGAAGATGTTTGTCCAGGCTAACACCAGAGTCAGTGGTATGTACATGTGTATCTGTTATGGGAGTTAACACAGAAACACACACACACACATCAGTCCTTATTCTGTCATTTAATTTCACTGCAGCAAGAACAGTGTGGTTGACACAGGAAGCAGCCTAAAAATTAATACAGAGTAGTCCATTTGTCCTGATTGATGTCATGAAAAATATCTGTTTGACAGAATGAATCAAAGGGCATCCCAACGTTCTCCATTTAAACTACTGTGGGACCAGGGTTTCAATATGGCTCTCAAGCTCTCCTTTTCCATTTGATTCACAACTTTCACTTGTCATGTAATCAACCAAGTCCAACCCCATGACCAGGCTCCAAGAGAAACTCAAAATGTGATTTTTGTTATCCTGATGAAACAATTGTGTCCCCACCCCACCCATTTAAATCATTTGTAAGTTCTGACATAAGTTCATATTAGTACAGCTGATGAGCAATTAATTATTTGTGTCTGTCTGCGTTTGTGTCCAGGGGACAATGTAGAGCTGGTGGAATACGAAGGTAGCGCGGCAGGTTTGATTCGCTCCTTCACTGAGCGTTTCCAAGACAACGCAGAGCGTCTGGAGGCTGATCTTTTGGAAATGAGCGGCAGAGACGCCCCCTGCTGGTGTTGATCGATGGACGAACGGCTACACGGGCTTCAAAAATACCGAATGAGATCTGATTTCTTTTTTTGACCATACATGAAAGCAAACAGATTCTTAATGGATGTTAAAACACATAAAACTACAAAATGATCCAAATCATTTGAGAAGATTAAAGTTTCATACTTAAAAGCCATAAAACAAGACTAAAGCTGCCAAAGACACTCGCTACAGTTTTTTCAGCCACAGGAACAAATACAAATACTGTATGTAATTTGATAATTAATACAACACAATCACTGTTTTAGATGCATTTAGGAAACATATTTTTCTAATGAGTGTTGAACTGTCCATTAATGCTGCCACACAATAAAAATGGTTCCTTGGTATAAACATGTCTGCAGGTGACTGTAGGTACTTTCACTTTCTAATCAGTCAAAATGGCTTCAAATCTTCACAGAATGATCATCATGACATATTTGTCTTTCCTCAAAATGACCAGGAATGGATTTTTATGGCTTTACTACAATGATTTGACCTTTACAGCTTGTCCATTAAGTTAATGTTTATTCAGCTTTGGTATCAATGATGATTTGACAGTTAAAGACTTAATTACCTCCCATGACTGCATCATGTTCACTGTATGGCAAAAATAAAACATGTTTTCTTTTTGCCAAGTTTGGTATAAAGAAGTCACAGACATTACTTGTCTGTATAAAGTATTCTGCCTAGAAGTACGCTGTAAGTCAGAAACATGATGTTGAATCTGCACAAATAAAATTTGTTTGATAAGATCTTTGTGGTATTTTTTTTCTACCAGAACCATTGGACATTTTACTTTTGTTAAACACATGCTCAATCTGTGATGAATATTTAGTGTATTTAAATAACATAAGAAGTCAACTTTCAATAACTGAGAAGCCAGATATTCCTTCCAGACTGAGAGTAGGCAGCAGGTGAGGCTGGAGGGCGTCACATCCAGCACTTAATTAATATTTTTCTACTTTTTGTGCTGCTGTCTGATCTTTGTGTGTGTGTATGTACTGAGGGTGTGCTGAAAAATCATCGTATTCACATGATGATGATGACAGTGAAACAAACCTCTAAAGTAGCTGCAATAACCTCTCAGTTATTGTGCCTTTACATGATTATGATGTCTAGTGCTGAAAAGCAATAACTTAATTGCAGAAACAACAGAAGTATTCAGATCATCCTATTTCATTGTTTATTCATTTTCCACAGTTGATCTACTACAGTTTCCAGTGGTTTGACTGCAATGGCCTTTGGTATGTCACTTTTCTTTTAAATGCTGACACAAAAAAATAAGTAATTAACTCAAGAAAATTTCAAGTCTACCCTTTTTAATTTAATGCTATTTTAAGAAAATACTGATATCAACACAAACAAATGGCTCCCTGACAGGTATAAAATAAGAGAAACTACATAGCAACAAAGCACAATAAAAAGTGTACACAGTTAGCACTTAAGACATGCAAAACAACCAACATCATCAATAAAATGTTAAAACATATTCAATTCAAAATTTTCCTGTATTTCTGAACAAATTCATCATGAGACCCCATGATCCTGTCAACGTATACACACTTTTGTATTTGTGACACCTTGATTTCTCTTTTTCTTGAAATGTCTCTTTGCTAAAGGCTTGTACCAGAGTCCTGTTTGTGGGGTGAGAGGGGGGGTGTCTCTAAAGCCTCCTCCAGACTGCTGAAGGAGCTGCAGCTGTCTGTGTCGCACAAGGTAGCAGCACTCATCGGGAAAACCAGAGCCCGTTCGTCTTCCTCCCTCTCTCTGCGCCGTTCCTCGTTCGTCCCGTCACCTGTGTCCACACCGGCTCCCTCCTTCTCCTCGGCCCCCCCCTCTGATCCCTGCTGATCCGCTCTGGACGGAGCAGCGGGCGTGTGGTAGGCCTGCTCTGCCAGAGGAGAGAAGGACGGGGAGGTGAAGGGGGAGAGAGAGAAGGGGGCCTTGGGGGAGGGAGATGGGGACTGATGAGGCGAGAGAGAGGGCGAAGCGCTGGGCGAGTCATACGGAGAAAGGGAGAAGGGGGCCTTGGGAGAGGGGGACGGGGATTGATAAGGTGAAAGAGAGGGGGAGGCCCCGGGGGAATCGTGAGGAGAGAGGGATGGAGACACTTTGGGAAAAAGGGGAGGCGCCTTGGGAGAGAGAGATGGGGACTGATAAGGTGAGAGAGAGGGGGAGGCACCAGGGGAGTCATGAGGAGAGAGGGATGGAGACACTTTGGGGAAAAGGGGAGGCGGCATGGAAGATACAGATGGGGAGAGGTAGGGAGAGAGTGATGGAGGATGGGAGAAATTAATCATCGGGGAGGGCTGCATGTAGTCTGAATCATCTGGAAGCTGCTCCATGACTGTTGGTAGCTGAGCTGTGGTCTCCTCCCCCGTTTTACTCTGGCCTGCTTCCACCTGGGTTTGGCCCCGTCTCCCGCTATCAGGCTGGCGGAGGGGAGACGCTGACAGAGGCTGAGCTTGGGCCTCACTAGAGGCGGCGTCCTGCGACGAGGCTTGACTTGGGTCCTTGTGCTGTAAAAGACCCGGGGCTTCCTTCGGGCAGGCGGTTCCTTGAACCTGCTTTTTGCATCTCCCTTTAGTTTTGGGCATCAGTGGGGGTGGAGGAGGAGGTGCAAGCGGGGGCGACAGCAGGGTCGACGTCTCTGTGGAAATCCGGACTTTGAGGCTGCGTTTGAACATGCGGCGTCGGGAGAGAGCAGTCTGGGACTGCAGGAAGAGCGGGTTGATGAAACAGAGAGCGCCCTGCCCGGAGCCACAGTCCAGCTCTCGGGGGCTGCGCGTCGTGATCGGGCAGAACTCGTGGAACAGGGTGGGCTTGGCAGCTGACTGCTTGGCGGCAGCGTCCGACTCAGGGGCCGCCTTGAGCTGGTCGTCTGAGTTGGGCTGAACTGTTTGTGGGGCAGCAGCAGCAGGCGGGGCTGATGTCACGGCATTGGGCTTCTTTTTCTCATCGTCCTTCTGGGGCTTGGGTGTCTCCCGCGGTCCACGCACATTTAGGTGGGAATTCCAGAATTCTATCAAATAATCAAATCAATCAATCAAATAATTATTTAACTATATTT
>JAOXYL010000078.1:14145610-14165136 GCA_028564955.1 Terapon puta
CTTAGATTATGTTGCAGCCCCGTTGACTCTGATTTTGTGATTGTTACTTTCTGCTGACATCTGCTGACAAAGGTTTTCCTGAGCCTACCTTCAGAATGTGAAGAGGGACTTTAAGACTAAATTTGTAGTTGAAGAGTTTGCTAAACTTGCAGTGAATGTTACCACGCTGTGATTATGCATGTTTGAACGTTCATAATGAGGAGGGACAGTCAATTGTAAGTTTTTGACTTTCATAACAGCAGGATATAAATCCAGTGGTAAGAGTCTGAACATTGTCCATATAATTGAAGTAGGATGTTCTCATGCTGTAGTTTACCTTTCAGGTGTTAAATACATCCTGTCAGGAGTTTTTGGTCAAAGGTCGGCAATTGCCTCAAACAATTGAACAGAATCTTTGAGTAATTTTATCGTCATTCCCATTTCTTTCTCTCAGTTCAGTCTTGTTAAATTGCTCTTGGAGCATCCTATGTGAAAAAGTTGACTGCATCCATTTCTAGGTCATTTTTAGTTGAAGACAGGTCCTTTTTGATGTTTTTTCTTGGAGTAAAAAAAGGGGAGTTGTGTTCCTGTTGGTTTAGTACACCTTTGACTTTATGAAAGCCAGAGAGAGAAATGGCAGTGTTTTTTGACCATCGACACGAGGAGAATCTGACAGTTTATAGACACTTACATTTCTAATCAGTTGTCTGCACTTTCTGTCACTATCCTTAGTTCCCATCCCATCAGCTGCCGTCGACCACCGTTCCGCTCACATTGGCGATTCAGAGTGAAAGTTGAGCTAGTTTTTCATACCAGAAAATGTACAATTTGGTATTCGTGTAAATACTTAAAACTATTTTAAAACAGAAACGGAAAATGCTAACCAACATTTGGTTGAGCGGTAAGAATAAAGACTGTTAATATTAAGATAAAGTGATTGTATTCCTTCCTAAACGGCTGGAGAAAGTGAACATGCAAGGGGAAGCGGGACAGTTGAGTTATTGTACCGGCCTGTTTGTGTGGTGGGTGTATGAGCTGAACGCGCTGTTAAACCAGACGGAGCTTACAGGTTTGAAGTGCAGATTATAAACAAATTCGAGAAAATGGTGATTTGCTATTTGAGCTGACAGCAGTTTGTTGTTGTTTTTTTTTTTTTTCCTAAATGCAGTGCAGTGGCTTGATGCTGGCAGATGTAGCGTAGGATTACTGAGTGACTACTGCTGCAGGTGAACATGAAGGTTGTTTCGGATTTAGCGAAAGCTGCCGTTTCTTTTTTTTGGTTTGTTTTTTTTTTTCCTTTTTGTTTCCCCCGAGCAGCAGTGAGAAGAGCCGACGACCTTTCCTCTTCCCTCTTCTGATCTCACCAGAAACACACACACCTCATTTTGACACAGGATTTACTCGGCTTTCTCTGCATTCACAACACAACCAGACAACTACACACTTCTATCTCGATGTATTTTAACTGGGTTCATTGCATTGCTCACATAAAGCAGACTAATGTGCAAATAATACTAATGCACACCTGATTCCACCTGTATTTTATATGACTTACAGTAGTTGTTCCGTTTTCGTGATTTGTACCTAACACTAGTTACTCATCTCATTTTCTTATTCGCCACCTGAGTTGGTAGTGCTTTGTTAGGTTTTCAGTGACACATAGCCTCTCTGAAATTTCCACATTTTTCCACCTTCTCCATGTGAACTGTTAGTTGCATGCCTTGTTGTTGCTGCTGCTCCAGCCACCTTCTTCCTCTTGCTGATTATTGCAGCTAGAGTGGGAGGGAGCCAAACTGAGCCCTTGCCCTGGACGTACGCCACACGCAGCTGTAGCGTGGGATGGGGAAAACAGCAGCGTTAGGCCTGAAAATGCTGTGGACGATGGGGTGTCCCCCCACTAAGGTAAACACTCAGACCACACACTCCTGCCCCTCCCCAAAAACACGCGTACACACTCGCAGACACCCTCATTTACACACACACGGTCACACCTATGTCCGTACTTCCTGTTCCTTACCCGTTTTTGGGGATTTTTTTTATTTGTCAGGATTTTTTTTTGGAAGTGGATCCCTCATTGTTTTTAAATGGGAGATGACCTTTTCCCCCTGATTTTTTGATTTTCCTTATTACATCCCTTCACCCCCACCCTCACCCCCGAAGCATACTCATACATTCCTGCTGCCAACATACTGATCTTACACACGCACACACACACCCTGAGATTTGGAGGACACTTATTTTAATCTAAATCTGAACCCTGTCTGAAGCAGTCAATGCTGCTGTTACCACTTCTAACAGCCTATCATTCAGCAGTACCAGGCAATCACAGCCAGAGCTGGACGTGGGACATTTAGGTAGAACGGGTTGTTTTAGTTTTTGTAAACGCGCCCCTGGGGCCACTTCGGGGTTAAGTGCCTTGCGTAAGAGCACATCGGTAGGCCCTTCATTTCCGAGTTGAATAACCTGGCTCAGGATCGGTTGCTGGTTCAACGCTCGACTCCCCCCTCTCCCCTAAAACGACGATTTTTGATGCCACATTCAACTTGTATGAATGACAATGAACACAAATATTATCATTTTGTTTTAAATTACATTTTGTCCTATGTTCTTTGAAATGTTTAATTATCAATAAATGAATTTCAACTGAACTACAGCTTCTGTGTGAATGTTTGAAGATGCGAGTCTCTCTCTCAGAACTAACCATGAATAAGGTACCAGATAATTGTATCCTCACTTTCAAAGTGTTTTGTGGAGGAGTCACCAAATAACTAAGAGCTCAGCATCAGATGACGTTTTATTCCATTTTGTTCCAAAAACATCAACTTATGCTTTTCAAATAAAAACCAATAATTTTGATAACAATCCAAACTTGTTGGTAATTCAATCACTTTGATATACAAAAAAAGAAAATGAGAAGAAATTGAAGGTATGGAACCTCACTCCCTGCTAACAAGACTTTTTCATGGACACTGCTGAGTTTCATGCCTCAACAACAATGAACAGTTTACAGATGGATACTAGAGTACTGAATGAGTCGTGAATGCAGTATACACAATACTGAGGGTGTACTGAGGTAATATGATGAGTACGCCGATGGACGGAGGGTGGAGCGTGAAACTGCATAGACATCATGCGCCTGTCACCGACGCAACAACATGGAAATGCAGTTTCTGCTCTGCTAACATGTACGTCTGGTTTCCAGCTGCCAGATTAGTCCTCGAAGTAGCCTCACTGATGAATACAAAGGTCTAGTTTGTCGAGATCCTCGTTGCGTATGTGCAGACACTTGAGTCAACAGATAATGACCTTGCGATTGTTCTGTTCACCTCTTGTAAAGTTCAAGTGCACGTAGAAGTACCATGTGTGCTGACTATTTGCGTAGATACTGGGGCAGAAAGCTATTATAAATCCCTTTCAGTTGACTTGTATTGAAAGGCAAGATGTTCGAGAGAAAAGAAGTACTTTCTCTAACGGGCTCACATCTTGAAGCAGGTTTTTGCATACTACTAAGCCCTAAAACTTGTTCAAGGATGCTTTTAGGAAATCCAACCCCAGATTGATTCTACAACTTCCACTATATTATGCTGTCTTTTACACCGATTTAGCAAGGGTGAGGGAAATTAAGGAAGGTCCTGATAATTCAACTATATGCTACAAAAAAAAAAAAAACAAGTGTACAGAGACATGAATGACAGACATGGGGATAAATCTTTAATCTCAAATCCCCTTGCCCAGGTCTGCTCACTTTCTGGCCTGGTTTGCTGAGATAGTCTCAAAATCAAGTTTAAGCTTCTTCCGAGCTTGGTTTCAGGAAACCAGTCCGTGCTTTAGAGGATGACTGGGAAAGAATAAGTCCAATTGATGGCAACAGACGGGACAAGACTGGGCAAACACGTTAAAAACACCACACAATATGGACCAGACCAAACACATATTACAGTACTTTGACTTTCAATCACAACCTCCCATGATGCTGCTGGCATAGTATGAAAAAGGAGCGAGCATTCAAACACACGTATTGAAAATAGCAACGCTTTAATAAAGAGCGATTTTACAAGACTGCAATGTCTAGCTAGCTAGGTGATAACTGGCATTGACATCCATGGTGTTTTACAAAGATGCAGTTGTGGTAACTGGGTTTGAAGTTTGATGGGTTACTTGCAAGTTGCATTACTGCATGCGAGGCAGCCTTCAAACAGTTACAGACCCTACATTGTAAAACAGTTGATTATGAATGTCAATGAACGTTCATGTCAAGAGGTAAGTAAAAAATCTCATGGAGAAATTTCCTTAACGTTTTCCAAACACACCGGTAAGTGAGAGTTCACACAATGGTCATGCTTTTACCGGGCACACAAGCCAATAAAAAGACGACACTTAATCATGCAAAAAAAAGACAGTTTTTGTCTCGAAAAATAAAAGAACAAAAAAAATCCTTTTGAGTTCTGATATCATCCATCCGTAGTGACCTTGAATAAGAAGAAGCTGCGCTTTGATGATGACTTTGGTGCAAAAAAATGTTCCTGTTTCGAAGAGGACAGACCCTGTCCTGTCCACTTCCTCGATGAAGACACTCTTGGTATAGACCAGTTGTGATAGTTTACCCTCGACCCCCACCCCAGACCCGACCCCTTTTTTCCTCCTCGAGATGGACACAAACATCACAAACATCAAACCCACCCACCCACCCATCCCTGGATGATGACACCTTCAAAATACAACCATTCAAACACAGATACAGCAATAAATTGTCCCACGTACAGTACGTCATCCAATGGGGCTTCGATCACTTTACAGAGAGAGCACGTCTAAAAACACATGAACGGCATTACCTATATACAGAGGACATAGTAACAGTCAGAGGTTGGCCCAGGATGGATCGAGCTGCGTCGTGGGAGTGAAGTGCACAATGAAAAGAGCATTCATTTGACGGAGAAAGACAAACCACTGGAACGACGAGTAATGGGGGACGCGGGGGGAGGTGGGGGAGAGCGAAACGACAGTTTTCCAAAGGAGATATCCAAATGTCAGCTGGCCTCTTGCTGAGTGAAGTCAGAGAATTTTTGCCTGCTTGGTGGCGATTTTCTAACTCTGAAGTCTTGCTCTGCTGGTAAGTGGAGTGGTAGCTGCAGGGTGGTTGGTTTTTCTTCACCAGCAGTTACAGTTCAAGGGTGAATCGTAACGGCGCGCCACCACGCAGTCGCAATTCTCTGACGGTGTTTGTCAGGAATCGCCGGTGTGTGCAGCTCCAGCTTGTCTGGAGAGGTTCGTCTCGGATTGCAATTCCAGGTCCGACGACTTGGGGAGTTTTTTTTTCTCTTCTCTCATGTTTCTCAGCGGGTGACTGACCCTAGAGCCGCCATAATTTGATGTTGGGTTGTACAGACTGAGACACGGTCACAATAAAACTCACTGCTAAGTAAGTAGTACACGCTACCAGCTCACAAGAGACCTTTCATTTCTAACCGAGGAATATGACCCTGTTTATCTCTATGGGAAGGCGTGTGCACACAAACATACATACAGTACATGTACATAGAACAGACACAATCAATAGAAAACGACTTCATCCCCAACCGATTATTGCCCCTTTCAACTGTACATCCCAGCAATGATTTTAGGTTTTTGTGCAGCAGAGCGTTGTCCCCTCTTCGAAAGTTTGTGCTATATATATACACACACACATATATATATATATATCTTGTCTGTCTGTGGGTCTGACTTGACCTTGGATCTGCCAGAAAAGCCACATTAACATTTAATGTCTCATTAAAGCCTCCCGTCTCTGGCTGTCTGAATTAATCTGTAATTCTTCACTGCAGGCATTACTAGGGTCGTGACTGACAGACATTACCCTCAGTTGCTTTTTGGCGGCCCTCGTTTGACTCCCCCGGCTGACCTTTAGCTGTCCTGCCCATAAATGTTAACATTAACAAACCTCCTGTCTGTGTTGGCGATGTCTATAAGTCCCTCGAGTGTGAGGTGAGACATATGCTGTGGCCGTTGCGTTCATCCAGTTTTTTTCTGGAGTTTAAAGGACTTTACGGGAGACTAATTTTGGACAGGCCGAATGCCAAGGACAGGGAGGGCGCCGTACGGTTGGGAGTTGGACCGTTTCTGATTGGCAAGACTGAGAATCGCCTCCTCACGAATCTCCAGCGACCTCTCTATCTGGCTCTCAGTGCATTTTTCACTACTTTTAGAGCAGTACGGGTATAACAGAAAAGTTAGAAAACAAACATCCCAGTAAAGGAAAAAAAAGAAAAGTTCTGTACACAAACCCAATGTGGACACACTAGAAGTAGTACAACACCACAGCAGGAAAGAGCTTCTAAACAGCCAACAGATGGGTGGAAAAGACAGGAACGAGATTTCATGATATTGCACAGCTGTAGAGGAGCCAAAAAAAACCCAAACAAACAAACAAAAAAAAAATAAAAATAAAAATACACAGTGTGTACAGCACGTCCCCATAGCAAAGTTAGTGTAAGAGGTTTGTTTACATCCAAATGCCTGGGACTGGCTCAGTGCTTTCAGTTAGTTCCAGTGCAGTTACACGTTGGTACCTGGCAACACAGTAATGACATCAGGTACCAAAAAGAGAAACACAGTACAGTACATACCTTACACAGCCATGTCCATCCACTTACACACACACACACTCACATACACACACACACACACACAAGCGTGCCCGCAAGTTATCGCTCCACGCCGGATTCTTGATGTGAAGTTGGCAATTAAGAACAAATGGAGCTCATAAAAAGACTCGGATGGTGACGTCGATGCAGCACGTTGACATGTAGAAAAAAGGGACACGCGCACACGTGTTCAAATCAACTACATCTGACATCAGGTGGTGGATGACACGCAACGGGGGGCGGGGATGGGGTTGGGGGGAGGGCCCATTTTGAACAAGATGCTAAAATCACCTACACAGACATACACCCTTGGCAAAGTTCACATAGAGTAAAGTGCCAGCAAACAATCCAATCAGAGAAAGAGACACGTGCCCTCCCGAGTTTGACTCAGTCATGGGAATGACGGGGGAACTGGGGAAGTTGTTTTGTTTTTTTTTTACACAGGAAATCATCAGGACGAGGAGGTCAAGGAGTGGCAGCGGAGCTTCTGCACTCCCATAGAGCTGTCAGTCTTCGTAGCGTCATCGCAGGTCGCAGTCACCGTTTGAATCAGCAAATCAAACAAGAGGATGAGTGGGATTGACGCGGAGCCTCTGGTGCCCCGGCATAAGAGATTCAAAGACAGAGAGATCAGTAGCCACACGGAGAGAGGAGAGGAGATTAGGGGGTCAGGCGACATGGAGACAGACATCAGCTCCTCTTCCTTCATCTGTCCTGTGGTCCTCTCCCCGCCTTCCTCTCCCCTCCCTTTCTTCCTCTCTGTCCTCTCCTTTCTTCCTCCGGCACTGGATTTGGTTCTGGATTTGTTTTCTTCGACTCTTTCTCTCTATCCTTTTTCTGCCTCTCGCCTTCTCTCTCTCTCTTTCTTTCTTTCTCTCTCTCTCTCGGCTTTGCTGCCATGGTTACAACAGCATCCCTACATGAAGTGCATCTGCAGAGGACGAGGGGGTGGAGCAGGGTGGGGGAGGAAAACGGAGAGTAATTTAGTTCAACAAAACACCTCATCAAGTGTTCAGGCATGTATTGACGAGCGCATTACCTGCCGCGTGCCAGGAAAACAGCTTCTCAGTAAGCATGAGAGCTCAGTAAGCAATTATATAGCTCTGTTATGTTTTGAATAATTGCTCAAAAAAAACACTTGTTTGTTCTCCCGATAGTCTTGAAGCCGCTGCCTGGCTGTGAAAAGCACCTCTTTTTTTCAACGTGCTGGTCAATTTTGAAATTATCCGGCGGCGTGATTCATCCTGCCGCCTGAAGGGCGCACAGTTTGAATGGCACTCATCAGCCGTCGAGTATAGCTATGAATGACTGCATCAGTTACACAAGAGTTCTCGTGCCGTTATATGTGACACGTCCCAGAGGAGTGTTCAACAGCCCCCTGATAATTGGCTCCGTCACTGCTGCTTCCCTTTAAGCTACACTTTCCAAAGCATGAAATTGAGGGCAGCCCGATATTAAGTCAGATTGTTTCTCCTCACACCTTCTTCACCACCTCCTAAATGTGTTTACATTGACTGAGGAGGTGCTGCACTTGTTTGATGCGCACAGGTTAAAAATAATACTTCAGGCCGCGCTTACATGCATGTGGTCAAGCCACGGGTCTGTGAGGTCAAAAGGTCAAATAAAGTGAGGTTTATTAAAGAAATCTATTATTAAACTGCACCGTAGCTGTTGAAATTGCTCTGTGTGATGTCAGAATGTCCATAACGTGCAGCATGTGTGAGGGGGCAAAGAAAATAATTCGCATTCTTGCTGAGAGTCTCATGTCGTCCAAGCTTGAAAACAAGGGGAGACATCTGGACTAGAAAATGCCGACCAGCAAACTGTGTTATACCTCATTTGGGCTACTGTGTGTGTGTGTGTGGGGGGGATCTTTAACTTTTAAATGCGCTGGTGGGCGTATTTCTTCTCCTTAAGACAGGGCCAGGTCAGCTTTTTCCCCATGTCTCAGTCTTTCTGCCAAACTAAGCTAACCGGCTCTGCTACATAACTGCACGGAGGAGAGCAGCATCAGTCTTCTCATCTAATTCTCAGCAAGAAAGCAAACAGTCTGCACTCCCTCACAGTGTCAGATGAACCTTTTAAAACAGTATGTGGCAGGTGCATTAATAATAATGTGTGCCTCTGTGTGTCTGTGCGTGTTACCTGTGTCCCTGGGATGGGCCCGAAGGGATTGGTGGGTCTCAGGACAGGCTGGTTGTACATGACAGGCTGCGGGGGCATCATGGGAACGCCCGCCATCTGATGACTCATCTGAGGAGGGAGCTGGCCGGAGGACAGGTGAGTGCAATGTGGATGGAGAGGAAGCGAGAGAGAAACCAGGTTTAGAGTAGATGATTTCAGCATGAGTGTGAATCAAAGATGTGACCGAGTTTACGGAGGCTTCCTCTTTACCATTCCATACACAGGCACTTGGGGTGTCGTCATAGGAAAAGCCACTGGTGCTGGAGCCTGTGCAGGAGAGAAGAAGAAGCAGCACAATAGACCACTTTCTGACTGAGCTCTACAGTCCTGATCGGGACCTAAAAGTCAATTACAAACGGATTCCTGATACTGTCAACCTGTCAAAGGTGGCCCCAAAACAGGTGCAGAAATGCTTTGACTTTCTTAAACATTTGCATTTATTTGCATGTAGTAAGACACCTAATCCCAGGCAACAAAAAGGCATTTAACAAATTTGAATTGGCAGCCTATAATAACCACAGGGGATGCAAACAACAATGCCAAGGCAGCACAATAAGCCAAAATTATTCCCCCTTTTCTGACGATAATTCGTGTATCATCAACAATACAAACAGCCTCATAATAAAAGTGTCAGAAGCATAGATTTAAAAAAAACAAAAACAAACCAGGGAGGTTTTTTTGGGAGGATGAAATCAGGTGCAAAGAAGAAAAAAGAGAGAGAGAAAGGAGTGAAACGTGAAGGGAAAGTACTTACATAGCCAGTATAGATCATCCCATTCTGCGGAGAGTCACAGAAAATGAGAGTTACATCAATAAAAAGCCTTGCCTGTGCCTTCGCCTCCAAATGGGCAGAGAAGATAAACCCGACCTTTGCCCACTCCTCCCGCTCCAAATCGCTTCTACTTTCTATTCAAGCTGTGCTGCCGGCTTTCCGAGCCATTTGCCGGATAAATGAACGGTCTGAGTTGAGGGGTCAATCAGTCGAAAATTAAAAGATGAAACCAGATTGAATGGAAGAGACGTGTAGATAATTAGAGCGGAGCGCAGAGGACAGAGGCACATTCGGGAGCTCCTTCAAAAGCCCCAAACGTGGCAGGAAAAAAAAGTTACATTTGGCCAACAGGTATATATGATGAGCCTCATTCCAGTGAGATACCGCATCATTAGGAGGAACTGACAAAGTGATGGATGGCACCAAATTAATATACCATATAATCGTTCTTTCTGCAAGAGTAGTGCGGCAGTGCTTCGACTCGATCCTGTGTAGCATAGAGACTTTAATGTTAAGTTGATTTTATTTTTCATTTTATATTTTCTAAATGTCAGGAAACTGCTGCTAGTGCGTTCTTATAGTTTACTGGATCATGTAATGAAGTTCACCACACAGGACAGAAGCTGCAATGATGCATCAATACACAGAAAGTGTATCTGTGACATTTTTGATCATTTCATGCAATGCTCTGCTAAATATTCTCAGATTCAAGCTTCTGCAGTTTGAGACTTTCCCGCCTGTATAAACTGAATATCTCTGGGTTTTGGACAAAACAAGCTATTTTATGTTGGTATCTTGGAATCTTGTCAACTGTGGGGGTCATTTTTCACTATTTTCTGGCATTTTATACACCAAGCCAAGTTAAAATATAACCGCCACAATAAAAAAAAAAATGGAAATGGAAAAAAAATACTAAAAAAAACTTAAAGCCACTGACTGTAAGTTGAGCAACTAGAGGAAGCTTCAAAGGTTTATTCATCTGAACTTTAAAAAGGTCCTGCACACCCACACAGGTGCTTTCCATATCTCTGGCTGAATAGACCCCCCACTCAGGTTGAAGTTGAACAGAGCCAGAAATGACATGACGTCACCAGACTAATACTGAACTAACGACTCTGGCTGCCAGCCATCTGACCGAGCCGGAAAGCCACTTGTTACACAACGCAGGGGTGATCTGCTTAAATGGAGTGCAGGTGGAAACTGAAGTCGATGATCACACAGAGGCGCACAGCGGAGACGCTGCGGTAAAGCTTAATTTCACAGCTTGGCGGATGCCTCAGTGCCTTTTCCACCACAAAAAGCCAAAATATGTGCTTTTTGGGGGGCGGGGGTGGTCTCTGTTGTTTACACTGCTGTTGGCACACATGGTGTTTAACTTGTCGTGCGGAGCAGCTTTCTCTTTGTGCGCCGAATTGAGGTGGAGTGAAAGTAACACCCAACAGAAACAAATGTGCTGGTTTCAGAGCGCGCCCCCGTGATAATGGTGTTAACGGGCCTGCTCATAACAAACAGGGGAAAGAGTGAGCCGTCAATCACAGTCTGTGAATGCTAACTCTGTCCTGAGTAGAAGTCCATTCAGGCAATGCGACTGAAAACACCGAACTCAGTGAGCATGCATAACCCTGACCCATATTGAAGAAAAACATCTTTTAAAGTTACCATCTGAGGGACGGGCATGGGTGCAGGTGCCATGGGATGGGTGGTGTGAGTCCAGTTGGTGCTGGTGCACATGGTCTTCGATTGCCAGCCACTTCCTCCTGTGGGCTTCTTTTCTACCAGCTGACTCCACTGGAGCTCGGGCCTGATGCGGAGACACACACACACACACACAAGAGCATTTAGAGGAGAAATAATGAATCACGAGCATGAGCGCGGATAAAACTGGGTGGCAGCTGAGTCATTTGCTCACGGCTGACTTTTAGATATAAGGAAAACCCACTCACTTTTTAGCTGGCGTCCCCCCAAACTGCAGGTCTGAGAGAGGAAATAAAGGAAAGGTAACATCAGCTGAAAGAAAGCAGCACAGCCAGAAGAAGAACGGTGGGAAACAAAGAGGAGACGCTGTGCACTCACTCCCGACGAGGTTGGCTAATGAAGAGTCCAAATCATTGGGCAGCATTTTCCCAGAGTGCAGTGGGGCTCCGGGGCTGTGGATTTGAGTAGGCGGGGCTGGCTTTAGCAGGTCACCTGACATCCAACAGTTACCATGGCAACGTGAAAGGAGAAAAGAGGGGAAATGAGTCAAGAGCACGAAGCAAGTGGGCATCACTGTCACCGTGCGTCCAGCCCTGAGCGATCTGTGTGTGCGTGCGCATTTATTTACACGCTTCGTCGTGTGTTTGCATGATTGTGTGTGTGTGTGTGTGTGTGTGTGTGTGTGTGTTTGCCCATGTATGCAGGCCTACCTCCCCAGGCATTGTTATTGTTGGGCACAGTGTGTGTGGTCTGGATGGGGGTGAAGTTAGGCTGCAGGGTGAACAGCTCACTGGTCAGGTTTGGCACACTGCAGGAAGGAAAACGGAGAGGAGGTTTAGTTTCTCATTTTATTTTTTATGTGACAAGAAAAAAAAAGATAATCTTCATTTGCAATCGCAGCTACGCAAAAGCTCTCTTGTTGAACTGTGGTAAAGGGGTAGAATGATGGCGAAGGCTAGCAGTTCACAGACGAGGCAGTACACAAACTCTGCAATACACACAAGACCTTCCCTTCGCCGAACTTTCTACTGTGTGTGGCTGCAGACTCACTGGTTGTTGACGGGTACGATGGGTGAGTTGGAGAAGAGATCTGTGGCCCCTCCGCTGCTGTTGGCACTGCCCACTGACTGGGTGCTGGGTGACGCATTGGGTGTCTGAATGTCGATCACCTTGTGGCCGTCCTCCTGTATCAACAGCGCGACGTGACATTTAGAAAGAAAGAAAGATAGCAATTTTCTCGTATTAAATAGCGCCTTTATAAATATTTCTACTCTGCGCTTTAAAGAAAAAAAAATTGGATTTGTCCTGCCTGCCTCTTTATTTGAATGAAAAATCCACTGCAGAGGGTCTCGTGTTTTGTGACTTCATTTTCATTCTCTGTGCAGCTCTGTACCCCACGGGCCAGCGGCCAGGAGCAGACAGTGTATTTCACTGTACTGCAGGATTAATGCACTTGTCCATTCAACAGTGCAGAGGACAAAGAGACTTGACGTTCTGTTTTGTTCACAGTTCGCACACGCTGAGGGGATTTCAGCACGCTCCCCTCCACATAAAAGCCAAAACAGTTATTTTGTGAAAAGGTGTTGTGATTTCATTCGGGAAGCCATTGTTGGTTATGTTGTGTTCGCTGTCCAAACCTCTAAATCTATATGCGTGCATGTGTGCGTGTGTGTGCTTTAGGTTTAAAAATGTCTTGCACATGTCTCGCCTTGTGTTGCTGCAGCCTGTTGTCTTCTGTCTTGTCCTCCATGCGGCTCAGAGAGATCCCAGTGCTGGAGAGAGAGGACACTGCACTGGACAAGGTGCTGGATCTTAAGGTGAGACACACACACACACAAACATGTTTTTGCAAAGTCTGCAGAATTTACACTTTGGCTATATTGCTTTGTTTTATTTATGCCTTTGCTCTTTTTATTGAGTTGCACTTTATGGTGCTTTGCCACCTGAACTTTATTTTAACAAGACTAAGAATCTGTCTTTGTGAGGTTTTAATGCTCGTTGTAAAGAAAAGTACAACAGGACAAATTCGAATTTTGATGAGGTGCTGCACTAGATGGAAGGTCTGAGGGTTACGGAAGTCAAGATTCATCCCCTTGGGGCTTGACTGACCAGATTTCACGGCAATCCATCCAAAATCCTTCCTACTCAAAAGCTTTAGAGTAGTGGACAAACAGAGCAACAGAGCCAGTGTAGATAAAAAGTGGAAGTAGCAGTAGTTACAGTAATAGTTATAGTGGTAACAGTTTTTTATAATGCCAGTAAATCCATTATTTCAGTTTTATGCTACTATCTCTTGGGATAAAAAACATCAGTCTGTCAGCCACCTTGGTCCTAACTGAAATATGTCAGCCACTGGATTAAACAGATGTTTATGGTTACCCAGAAAAACCAACCCTAATGACTCTAATGGTCCCCTGATTTTCACTCTTGGCACCATAAAACCTATATTTGTAGTTTTGAGTGAAATTTGGCACAGACGTCCATCTTACCCTCTGGACAAATTGTAATCATTTTAGTGCTTATGTTTTAATCTAGTGCCAACAGCAAGTCACATTTGTCTGATTCTTTATTTCGATACCTGCAGAACTATGGCATTTCCATCAGTCTCAGATATACTCCGTGTTTAGCAAATGTTAGAGTGCTACACTTAAATGGTCAAAATGGCGAACATTACATCACACGGCACGTCAGCATTGCTGTTGAGCAAGTTGGCATGTTGCTGATGTTAACACTGAGCTCAAAGCTCCACTGTCTAAATACAGCATCAGTCCCTCAGAGCTGCTAACATGAACCAAATCAAGAATAAAAAATTATTATTGTCATCATGTTTTCATTAAGTGTTAAGATTGGTGACTTCTGGATTTAAACATAAATATATGTAGAAATATGTAATATGTACATACATATCTAAAGATTCAAATGATTTAAATGATGCTTAGTCTTGTTCATTGCTTGTTAATAAAAGTATTACTAGTAGTGTAACATGACTGGTGACAGTAGCAGTATTACTAATTGTAATAATTGCGTAGGTAGTTTGTGTTTTGATCGCACCTGCTGGCAGTGGAGAGGTCCTTGAGCTTCCTGCCCTCCAGAGAGGCTAAATGCTGCTCGAGAGCCTCCAGGAGAGAGCTGGGAGCCTGAGGGAGGGGGTACACGGGGGGTGTGGGGGGTTTGATGGGGTAACATTAGAACCAAAGCCAAGTGCACACAATGGGACACACTGCTCCCTCTCACTCCCACCGTCACACCTCCTCATTCGACCTCGCTCTCTCAGTTGCACACACACAAAGCAGCAGCAAAATTAAGAGATCGTCCTCAGATTCATTATCTACTCTACTACAGCTTTTTGTCATTGTTTTTTTTTATACATATATATATTTTTTTGCATTTGGTTTCATCAGGTTTGGTTGACCAGCATGCACACGTCAGCCTTGGATCATGCAAGCGAGTCCGCAGACGGGTCAGGGCAGAGCAGAGCATCGACGCTGCAGGGCTCCAGAGTAGAAACACAACAAACACGTCTCTGCACCACCTAACGAGCCCATGCAGAGGCCAGCAGTGCACAAACGCTCTCACTAACACACACGTACACACACGTACACGTAAAGAAAATCACAGTCCTAAATTAAGAGTTAACTCGTGGATTCCATGTTAAGTTTAAAGTCCAATCAAGATCTCGGCCATTTGAGTTCATCTAGAAATTAGGCAGTCGCTAAACAAAAGAGCCGAGTGAATTTCGTCTCACTGGAAGCCAAGGAAGTTAACTCATGGAAATGTAAACGTCTGGTGAAAAACCAGGTATACACATTAAGCGGCTGGCCAGCACTCTTTATTGGGAAACAAAAAAGGGTGGATGGGTTCATTTCGACCACATGTGATACCACGGCTTTCATCGAGAGCCTTACATTTCCGCACCAGAGAGGACAATGCAAACACAACAAGCAAAGAAAAGATTTCTCATATACTTATTTTAAGGGGGAAAGAGAGTAAAATGCGAATTCTGGATATCCTTCTTCAGAGAAATCTAGAATATGCTAAAAGTTTAAAAGTAAAACAGACACATATCTGGAGCTCAGTAGAGGCATGGGTCACTATGTTGTTGAATAAGGGCATATAAGGACTTCTTAAGCACTACAGACATGACATCAATTAAAAAAAATGTCAGCCCTTTTTAGTTTGTTACCAATTTGTCACATTGTAAAGATCCAATTATGAGTTCACTGAAAAGGATAGGTTGCATTTGGGGCCTTTAGCATGGTATGCAGTGCTTATGATGGCATTATGTACACCTATCCAAGTCATATTTGCAGAAACCTACTTAATAAAAACCATTCGCTGCTCTCCCCACAGCTAATGCAAAGGGACATAATCTTTTCAGGGAAAATGATTTGAACACTGCTTCTGTGGGCAAAAACCTATTTCATAAAGCTGTGCTGACTTATTTGTACGATAAGCCTTTGAATGAAGAGACAAGCCTTGATATTTACACTGTGAAAATGCCAGAAAGGCTGCTGGAAAAAAAGTCAGACAGATACTAAGCCCCCGTCATGGACAGCTAAAATAGAAATGTGCAAAAAAAAAAGGAAAAAAAAAAACTTTTTTGTTACTTAGCTGCCGCTTTCAAAATCTCACCTCGGAGTGAAATTTGTTCTGCGGTGATTCAGATAAGAAAAAAAAAAAATTCCTGCACTAATGCTTAAAAATTGTGAGGGAAAAAAACGCTTCATGGCTATTTGCAGGTCTTCATTTATTGTTTCCTCTCTATTCTAGACTCCGGGAGAAAAGGAGAAAAAAGGTGAAGGGTTTAAGGAGAGTGAAGAAGAGAGGAGGAGGACGGGGCAGCTGCAGTGTGGGCAGGTCTGTAGGGTGAGTAGGGAACGGGAGCGTTTAGAATGAAGCATTATGGGATTGATTTGACGGATTATAAATACTAGTTGACTGACTGGTTGATTGACTGATTGAGATGAGATGTGGACTGACCTGTGTGAGATCGGGGCTGTCGCCCTGATCTATCCCAACTCGCTGTGTCACAAAAAAGGAGGGAGGGATAGGGGAGGGAGGAGGGAGGCAAAATAAAAAATAAACCAAATGTAATAATAAAAACAAGGAATAAACCAGAAACCCAACAGAGTAAAAAAAAAATTAAAAAAGGGAAGAGGCGTGTGAAGGAGGAAGAGGAGGAGGAAGAGGAGGAGGGAGAAAGAAGAATCAAACCCAAGCATTCATTACTTCATGCAGTGGCTGGAAAGGAAAACAAATAAAAGACAACAGAGGAGGAGGGGAGGAGGGCGCATGCACACGCATACAAACACCTATATATATTTATATATACATACACAGTACATGTACACACACACACACACTTATATGTACACACACACACTGAGATCTGGAGACTGGTTTGAAATGAATGCTGAGCACATTGACTGATTGAACAGGCAGGGCAGAGAGGGCAGACAACAGGTCACGTGACTGCGAGGTAAGAACCATCCAAAAGGAAGACACTCAACTAATGTTGACTTTGAACAGAAAGACAAGGGAGGGACACAGATGACACACAAACAGACAAACAACACATTTCGTTAGACAGGTAAAATGAATGGGGTCCTTAAAGTCAACGTTAGTCTGGTTTCGGTCTTTGTTTTTCCTTGGATCGAGCGGCCGCACCCCAAACCTTCTTCCAAATGGGAAACGAAGCCAAGCAGAGAGAAAGCCTTTGGAGATGGCGCGAGGGGTAATGCTACACAGTCTACGGAGGATAAAACTGTTTATGTCCACGGTGAAGCCTAGCAAGGACGGCAACTGTTACCTGGATAACAGCCATTATAATATGTACTTTTTTTTGTTAAGAAAAAAAGGGAGGGAATAAAACAAGAAGAGGACAGAGATAGTGATAGAAAAAAAAGAGCTTGCTTGGGCATGCAGTGCAGGCAAGTGAACAGGCAGCACGCGAGGGGTCCCTCAACTCGAAGCTCTACATGAGTGGCTCTCTGATAGGCTAAGACTCAACCATTAATCACTGTCTCGGAGTAACCCCCTCCCCAGGTCAGGGCAAGAGAAGGACAGAAACAGGAGAAAATCTAGAGGCAAAAAAAAATGTAAAAATAAAAAAAGACTTGGAACATTAAGGAGAAGAAGCCCCTGGACGCTGATCTACGGTCGGTTTTAGGTTCAGAAACGGCGACCGTAAATCAGGTCCAAGAGGGCTGCAGCAGTCTGGAGCAAATCTCTACAGGTTAAGGTGGATTTTTCAAGTTGAATTCTTCTGAGAAACAGGAGATAATTACAAAAGGACACGTTTACAGGACGGGTGACCATCGAGATTCGCTCCAAACAGATTGTCTGCCTCCCTGTTTTCCTCCGTGGAGGAGCAGCGCGACAAACAGACGTTACCTCTGCCACTTTGAGAAACTCTGACAGCTTGGTCATCCTGTTGAGGAAAGTCTTGTAGATCTCCAGAGCCTCTTTGCACTGGTTCTTCTTCATGTCAAAGTATTTCTCTGCGTACGAGAAGACCAGAATCCCATTAGATCACTACTTATTCACAAATGAGGGGGAAAAAAGCAAAGACTTCATTGGGATTTGTTTTAACCTGAAGTGCTGAGTGATGTCAGAAAGTGTAAAAAAAAATCTATCCGTGACCGATTTGTCCCGATAAACGCACACATCTAGTGTCAACGCAGGCTGGAATAAACTCCTGGTGGAGTCCCAGTTACTATATAACCACCGTCGAAGCACCTCAGATCAGGTCAATTGGGCAATGAATCATTTAATGAACTACCGCTCAAAGAGTCTGCTGGTCTGTTCTCAACCTCCGACTCCTCACTGGCTTTAATAATTAATGAAAGAAAAGAAGGTGATCTTTATAGTCTTTAATTGGACCTTGAGAGACAGTCGCGGGAAAAATTGATTTCCGAGTAAGGACGGACCGAGCGGAGTCACAGTCTCGTGATCTCGACATTACACATCAGATTACTGAGCAAATACAAAATAGACTGTATTGACATGAACTCTGGATCTGTTGTGCTCTATTTATGGCTCTCACCCAGCATGTTGATGACACCTTCGTTGTATGCGGCAAACAGCCGTATGGAGTCTTTAAACAGCAACATGAAGGCTGTGTTGATCACTCCGTTGGTCAGCTCGTTGGAGTTTGGCTGAAGGAGAAAAAGAAGGAGAAAAAAAAAAGATTGGATCAAGATAATTTCCCTGACTAGTGAACTTTAATTCTGTGTGTGTGTGTGTGTGTGTGTGTGTGTGTGTGTGTCTTTAAGTGTGATACTTACCTGGAAATCCAGCAGTGCGTCCAGCTGGTTCTGAATGGTGGGCAGAGTCTTAATCAGCTTCTCCGTGTTCATCGTGCGCATCACGCCGTCCGCCCTGGTCACAAACGAGAACACACGCACACAAACACGGATGCAAAAGATGCACACACACGAACACACACACAAACACACGGGACTTATCATATCTGAAGACTAAGGAGTGTGTGTGTAAGGGGGTCTTGAGAAACCCACTGGCTTTAGAAATCACAAAGATAGAGTTTCCCAGTATGGATTGGTGACAGGAGACACATAAAGTGAGACTGTGACATTTTGATAGAATTTCATGTTCTTTTTTCTACAAATGAAATATTGCATGTAAAGGCTCAGTTCAATAGAGTAAAGAGTTTTGTCAATACAGGCTACTAGCCACTAGTAGATAATGAGAAATGCTAAATGATGCGTTTTTAGGTGGACATTACTCGATCAATTCACCAACTTTATGAGTCTTTTGACTTTTGCTAGTGTAACTCAGCATTTTAGGATTTATGAATTATTTTCATTAGCCCATAATCGTTGCTTGTTACAATCACTGTTGTGTCGTGGGAGATACTGTTGTGTCCATTTCTGCATGCTATTATTGATTGGAAGCTACACACCACTGCAAAAGGATGCATGAAAACATCCCAAACAATAAGAAATAACAGGAAGAGGGCAGAGTTTCTGCAGATAGGGACACCACTACACACACTAGTGGGTCCAAGGTAGTTGTTGTTGTTACATTGATATTTTAGAAACCCCAATTTGTTAAACTATTTGCTGTGTATTTGTAATAGAACATACAAATAAAAGCCTATTTAATTCAGCTGCCATCTGCTGAAATGTGAAAAATAATATTTACATGCCAATGCACCGCCATATATGTGACATATATGTCAGAGGTGTGTGTTGAGTTTGTTACCCTCTCTTCATCTTGGTGAAGTCCACTGCTGC
>JAOXYL010000078.1:14181481-14199058 GCA_028564955.1 Terapon puta
ACACACACACACACACACATACAATCCTAACCCAGTGTGCTTAGCTAATTTCTGGTAATTATACACTAGTTTCTCTGAAGTAGCTATGCAGAGACTCCTAAGATGGCTTGAAATCGGAATATTTGCACTTTTGATCTTTTATTTTAACTCTGACAGTGCACTTAGTTATGCAGTTAAACTTCGGTGTCATTGACTCCGTTTATCTGCTGTGCACACAATTACATGGCCACGTTTGTGCTGTTGGCTTTATGGACACGGGTGAATGAGCATTTGCTGTGATCTTGCAAAGAAAGTGTCAGAAAACTGTCTGAAGTTGACATCAGAAAAGTGTGAAGGGAGGCGCGTCTTACTCGCACTTTAAAGCGTACTGATGCCTTTAGCGTAGTATCTTTTGCCTCTTACTCCCTTTCAGCAGCATAACAAAACAAAGTGGGTTGTAAAACACAAAGATGCTCTTGTGTGCAGTCTATTGATGCCTCCCTAGTTTTTTGGTGTATCTGATTTATCCATCCTGTCTTTTGATATAAGTGTGGTTGTAGGCTGTGGTTGAGAGAAATCCCTCAGTCTGTGCTCCTTTCTTGGACGTTGACCGCGGGTGTGATGACTTTCCTCACCTTGGAGTCCAGGTCGTCCTTCCACTTCAGCACGGCATCGAACGTGGAGGCCCTCGTCACGTCAAACACCACCAGCGCCCCCACAGCCTCCCGATAATAGACACGGGTCATGTTCCCATACCGCTCCTGTCCTGGGACGCATGGGTAGTCATCACACACACACACACATGCACACACACACACTTTATGTAATGACACCTTTCAAGTCCGTAAAATCAAATCAACTCACAGCATGGTCTGTTAGTAGCAAATATATGGAGTCTGAGTTTGAGTGCGTGTGTGTGTGTGTGTGTGTTTATCCTACAGTAGCCGCCCTCATGTGACTGATATTATGAGCATGGGATCATTTGAGTCACAGCCAGGCACAAGATCCACATTCCTCGCCCAGGCATGAAATGACAGGGAGGGACAGACAGACACACACCCTGACATGGAGTTTACCTCACTCACTGCAAAAATCTCCATATTATCGTCTTATATGTGTTTATCACAGAGTTTCCATATACAGCATTTTTTCTCCCAAGACACAACTGGAAACAAGTTTACACAATCTTATTGCACAGGTATAAAACAAGACCTTTAAGACTCATAAATTCTTTGAAAAGTTGGCGGAAATTGTGCACCATATTTCTCATGTTTGGATATTTTCACTCTCACTTTCCTAAAACTGCCCTCTGACTGATTGTAAAAGCTTAACTCCAGAAAGAGCTTTAAGTTCTCACAGGTTTTCGCTCCTGCTGAAAATGGAACAATGAAGTTTTTGTTTCCAAACATCCCCAAACCCACTCTTTTTCTCCCATGGAGACCAAGCCCCAGTCTTGATCTGTGCACGGAGCTTTATGGCTTTAACAACCACCTGATGCATAATAGGCCTGTAAAACCAGGATGTAAAAGTTGAACACACCTGCTATGTCCCACAGCTGCAGCCGGATCACAGTGTCATTGTCCCACTGCAGCACCTTCAGAGCGAAGTCCACCCCGATGGTGGCCCGGTAGTGCTGGGAGAAGATCTGATGGACGTACCGCTTGATGATGGATGTTTTCCCCACTCCCAGGTCCCCGATGACCAGGACTTTGAACAAAAGCTCCTGCTGCATGGCCGTAGCTCTGCAGAGATGAAGCTCCACAGTGGATTTATGGAAAACTTCTGAAGGGATCACTTCAGTTCTGTGAGGAGTACTGCAAATGTTAGTAGCTGGACATTTTCTCTCATCCAGAGCAGAAGGAGAGGTGTTGGTATGGTCCAGTATCATCGAGAGAAGAAGTGCCAGAAGCGTCTCCTGAGATCAGTGAAGCCCCCCCGTTTGATCACTCATGACAGTCTGAGCCAGCTGACTTCACCGCAGCTTCAAATACAGCTGCTAATGACTGCTGGTGCGTTCACTTACTCCTCGTAAATATTAACTTCAGAACTTGATCAGCATTCAAAGTGTTACATTACTGTAATACATTATCAAATTAATATCTCCCATGTTAAATGCTGTTAAATAAACTTAATTTCCTATATATAGACGCCGATGTTCAGAATAGTAAATATGTAAAACCTTTATTTTGCAAGGTAACTAGTGTGATGCTGCCAGATAAATATCGTGGACTAAAATATAAAACATTTTCCTCTGACACACTGTGCAGTCAAAGTGAATGAAATAGAAATACTTCAGTAAACTATAAGAACCTCGTAATTGTATTTAATTACAGTACTTGATCTCTCCCTGTTAATACCCTAGAGAGATACTATAAATGTGCATTTTTCAGTGAAGATTTATTTTCATTTCTTCATTTATGCACTATTTATTTATGTGTGTTATGTGTGTATACCTATGTTTTATCCAGACTCACAATACATTTAATAAATGTAACTTTATTAATTCATATTTTTATTTGAGCGTGGACCTTGTTACTGTTTGTTCCTTGTGTGACCTTGTGTTCTTACCAGTAGTTTTTTTTTTTTTTTTTAGAAAAAAAAAAACAGGTTGCCAACGTGACTTTACGTTTCTGGTACATTTTGATACCGAATAAAGATATTAAGCCAAACACCAGGGTTGCAGAATCGGATAAAATGATCATATTTACTCAGGTTTATTCTTTTTGTTGTTGTTGTTTTTCCTACAGTCTTTGAAGGCAGCAGAGGCGCACTGAGGATTGCCGCTGCGCCGCTCGGCGTGCAGTTACGGTAACGGTGCTGATGAGGGCGAGGAGGAGAGGCAGTGAGCGCGCGCGTGAGTGTGTGTGTGTGTGTGTGTGTGTGTGTGAGAGAGAGAGAGAGGGAGAGAGAGAAGGATGCTGCTGTTGTGTCCCGCTGCCATTTCGTCCGCGGATCCTCTCGGAAACAGCTGCAGTGGGATGTGAAGGTCCCTCAGTCGGCTCTCGCCCTGTGGACACCGGGAGATGATCCGCGTTGCCGTCGCTTGTTCCCGTGAGACGAGCTCTGCTGCTGCCGCGGATCGTTTCTAGAAGGCACAATCGTCGCCATGGGCTTCGCTTCCCACTGAGCTCTGCGCGCAAAGGTGGGCCGTCGTTTCCCGTCAAGTCGCGTGAGGTGATAAACGACGATGCTCCTGTCGGGCTGAGCGGGCCGGGCCTCGTGATCCGAATCCATCTTACCGTGAGGGTCACCCGTCGGGAATCAGAGGTGAAGATCTGTCATCATCATCATCATCATCATCACTGTCACCTCCTCTTCCTCCATTGTGCGTTCAGGCAGCCACACATGGGGGCTGACCACGCCAGTGTTTATCGACTTGGAGAGGAGTGGCCTTACACCCCCCCATCACCATCACCACCACCACTACCCCTCCCTCCCTTCCCTTCAAATTAGATCACCCAACTGTAAATCACATGGAGGCGGCTGAGATGAGAGGAGAAAAGCCGTGATCCAAAAAAAAAAACAATCAAAAAATAAGCCATCATCCAGTCAGATAAGATGTTTGTTTGATAAGAGTGTGTTCGTCCACTGTCGTTTCGTTCCCTGTGAAATGTGTGAATTTGTTTGGCAGAAGACCTCATGTTCAGGTTCCACGTGTGGAAAAGGATCTACGAGCAAAGCACAAGTTCATATGGTTCCTCATTTACACTTCAAAGGTGGAGACTAGACTACTTTTTAGATTTCTTTTTTCTCAATCTTTGGCTTTAAACACTCTCCGTTTCAGTTTGGTTTTCTTATCAAAAGATTATATGATTAAGAAGAGGTCAAAACAATCTTATTTGTAGTACTATGGACAACAGCTGTAGCAGTTGATGGAAAATTATGCTGAACCTTTTCCTCTAAAAATGTCAGGATTATCTGTGCCACATATGACAATAAACTCAGGATCTTTGGTATAACGTTGCCGGTCAGACAAAACAAGTGCTAATATGTGATTTTATTCTGCCACAGCTTTTATTTCAGACATGGAGACAATATGGCTCTACCAGTTTCGCCTCATCGTCATCGGAGACTCCACGGTCGGCAAGTCGTGTCTGATCCGGAGGTTCACTGAGGGCCGCTTCGCCCAGGTGTCGGACCCGACCGTGGGGGTGGACTTCTTTTCCCGCCTGGTGGAGATCGAGCCGGGCAAAAGAATCAAACTGCAGATCTGGGACACCGCGGGGCAGGAGAGGTTCAGGTAAAGACGGAAATCTCCCCACCTCTCCCTCTAAGCACATCTTTTCTGCCATCCCTCTCCTCAGATTGGCGTTCAATTGAATCCCACTGAAAAACTAAAATCAAACTTGTATGTTGTTCATCACTTCTTTGCAACGTCCGTAAGATTTGTGTTGTACAACAGTTTTACAAGTCCATTAGTTCTGTCTGAAGATGTAACCTATCTATCTATCCACCCATCCATCCATCCCTGTATCTATCCATCTAGGTCCATCACCAGAGCCTACTACCGTAACTCCGTGGGCGGGCTCTTACTCTTTGACATCACGAACCGCCGCTCCTTCCAGAACGTCCACAACTGGCTGGAGGAGGCCCAGAGCCACGTCCAGCCGCACAGCATCGTCTTCCTGCTGGTCGGCCACAAGTGTGACCTGGAGGCCCAGCGTCAGGTCACCCAGCAGGAGGCGGAGAAGCTGGCGGGGGCCTTCGGGATGCGCTACGTGGAGACGTCGGCGCGAGACGCCATCAACGTGGAGAAGGTGTGGATGGGATTTCACCGTCACTTTCAACTTTCAATACAGCAGCCAGGCAAACTTTCTCGTGGGCGATAGAGTGCTCGGTTGTCATGGAGATGCTGTCATTGTGACTTTTACAAGACATGTTTAATTTCAAATTATGTAGTCGTATAACTTCTCATGTTGAGATGCATAATAAAATATCCCTTTTGCACATTTTTTATGCCTGCACACTGATCCTTCACAATATGGTTTTGATTTTTTTTTTTGCTTATTTTCCATAAGGCGTTTGTGGAGCTGACGAAGGACATCTTCGAGCTGGTACGGAGCGGGGACATCAAGATCCAGGATGGCTGGGAGGGGGTCAAGAGCGGATTTGTTCCCAACACCGTCCACTCCTCCGAGGAGGTTGCCAAGGGCAGCCGGCAGTGCCTCTGCTGATTTACCTGGCTGCGGCATGCGGGGTGACAGGTGGTGACACTTCAGTGGACTACACCTGTAGGAGATCTCTCAGGCCTCGGCCAGTTCTTTGGGACCCGTAATGTTTCCCTGGTACACACCTCTATATATAAGACATTGTTTTATCTTTCGGGTGCCTGACTATGGCTCCAAACTTTTAAGACACTTTGTTGTTCCCAACAGGCATAGAAGCACAAGAAGCCCCCCCCCCTCCTCACTGTTCTGTGTGCATGTGTGTGTGACTGTAATAACCCTGCTGTCTCTGCAGCTTTTACCAACACTTCAGCTTTACTGCACATTTGGCCTTTCCTGGTGTGTACAGTTGTGTTGTTGGCACCAATCTGTTGCAGACTGATACTGTCGGTGTAGTGTGTTTTACGCTCGTGTAGATTTAAACCCGAATCAGTGATTGCCAAGACAGAATACCCCAACCTTGTACAGACCTTAAGCAGTCAGAGGGATGAGACAGGAAGACATGTTCACTGATTGTACTGCACTACAAATCCAAGTGGCTTAATACATAAAGGGAGCGGAGGGAAATGAAAGTGGACTCACGTTGAACCAAAGTTTGAGATACTGTCGTGTTTGTTTGACTGCGACTTGCTGACAAACAAGGGTTTGCACTGTGAAAATGTTCAATGGTACATTTACTGGATGGAAAAGTTACTGTAGCTGCTTACCGAGAGCCATCGAACCTGATCACAGCGAGGGTTCTTATCAGTTTGGTGAGTTTTCATGTTTACTGCTCTGCGTTGGCTCATTGGTGAGAACAATTTAGACACAACCTTAAAGCCTTTGTACGGAGCCCCAGAGTGTACAATACTAAATAAATAAGTTTTAAAATACATAATCACATGCATGAATTGTGTAAAATGTATTGATGAAATAATTTGTGAAACAATTGAAGAAATAATTGGAACATTTTTTTTAAAGTAACAGTTTTGGACAGATGGGCACAAGCACATTAGTGAACGGGAGTGAAAATGACAACAGGAGCACTATGCAAACTCTTAGGCCACGTTTAAGACAGCGGAACTGTGTCAATTTTCTCTGACAAACCGAGGTAGTTTTTACTTTGATGCACAGTAATAATTAAAGCTCAAAATCCTGCAACCAGGTCGATTTACACATGCAGCCTTGTCAGAGCTGCACATGCGATTTAAGTTACACTGTTTGTGTATGTTGACCCATTCAGAGTGACTTAAACACTGTATTATTTTTTTGCTGTAACTCAGAGAAGCTCACTGGCTAAATCTGATAGAGGTTGTTGAGCTAGCTGAAGACCTGCTGGGGACGTCTGATTGGCTGACAGGTGAGAGAGTGGCTTCCACCTGAAAAATGAAATCCCCAAGTCAGATGTGAAATTATGTAAAGTTATATTATGAAAGCAACATAAAAAAAGAGAAAATAGGATGTCACTATCAAATAAAACTGTATTTCAAACTGTATTGAAATGAAAATGAAAATGAACTCCACAAGATTTTTTAATATAAAATACAATATATTTTTAATTTGCATGCAGTTTATTCATGTGATTATATCTCATAGTAATGTGCAAATGTATTCAGTATTAAACACTTTGGGGCTCTATACGTTTGGAAATTGATTTTATTTATTGATTTTATTTGAATATCAAGCCTGCTGTTAAACGTTACCTTAAAGGGCACCTTCAGGTTATAATCTCTTCTCACGCTGGATGCCTACGATCCATTTGTAGATTCAGTCATATCCATCTTTATAATCAATGCATGCCTCCATTTTGAATCAACATTTCCAAAGAAAGAACCTCATTTTTTTTTATTTTTGATAAACTGTAAATAGCCATTCAGTATCTGGACTTCACAAATCACAAAGACCAGAATCAACGAAGCGTCTCATTCGTTACTTGGGGTTGTGACAGTGCATCTGGTGTATGTGAGCAACTGAAAGTCAACAGATTAGGACCGTTTGAGCCCCACAAACTAGACTTCAGGTGAGATTAGTGTCGAGGGAGCGGCGAGTGAGTCAATTCATTTCAACTGTGCAGTGGAAGTGTCTCTTTCGAGTGCCTTTTGGAGGAAAGAAGCCTAAACACACGCTTCAACTTCCTGTTTGCAGAACAGACAGCTGTGTGTTTACTCTGTGAATATCCAAATCTCAACCGCAAGGTGGCAGGAAACACGTTGGTATCACATTACGCACCCTGTATATAATTTATCTGGAACCAAACCCTGACAAAGTTGACTGTTTGATGTTGTTGACTCCGGGATTATTATAGCACAAGTGTCATCAATAATAAATGCCTGGAGACATGAATAAAGATTTGTGCAAAGATTGGAGGTTTGCTGCTCTGTGTCATTAAACTGACATACTGTAGCAGGCACACGTTAACAGATTCAGGTTCAGCATTACATCCACTAGAGGGCAGACTTGGTGCATGGAAATCTGTTTTAACACACTTAAAAGTACTGAACTACTTACATGTGAGGGACTCGTACCTTGATTATTTTCTACTCTAATATATTTAAAATGTAAATGCGGTATTTTTTTCTCCACTAAATTTATCTGATAATACATATACATAACTTATTTATTTAAAAAATGACATCAAAAGGATTGATGATGCCTTGCCATGTAACGCCCTCCTGAGCGAGACCTTTGTGCGGTAAAAGGTATAATATATTGAAGCTGTCCATTTTATTACTTTATATTTATGCAGTAAATATACAAATGTCAATTACATTGTAATCTGCCCAAGAGACGAAGAAAAACACCAAAAAAAATATGCTTTTCGCGATCATTTTAATTGAGACCACTATTAGAAGTTTCTCCTGTTTTTTGATAATTGTCATTTTTCTTTTTGTAACTGTGTAGAAGTCTTAGTGAGAAATGCCATCAACATCATTTTAATCTTCTGTCATATTGACAAAGTTTCTCAAGAGTCCTGACTCGTGCATGGACATGTCAGTTTGGGATTTTGGTTATTAATTCTTGACAAACAAGCTCCATGTGAGGCTTTTGTTGCACAAATCAAATAATGAATTATTATCTTTAAAAAGGTGGGGTTATACTTAGTGGAAAGTGGGTTTAAACAAATATGGAAAACTGATTTTAGGTGTTAAATTGTGTCCATTTTTAACCAAAAATATACCATTAAAAATATACATCCAGGAAGTTAAGTTAGCAAACAGTCTGAGGGTTGAGTCACACCTTAACTGCCAAAGACGGCATTGCACATCGTGCATCACAACTGAGTCATGTAAAATCCGGTACAGGTTGTTTCTCCAGCCAAAAAAAAAAAAAAAGGCTGAAGAAATGAAGGGACACATAAAACACGAGAGACTTTTCATCTGCCATAAACAAGAATCAATTGTTTTATTAAAAAAAAAAAACAAAAACAAAAAAAAGCCACTGAAAATACAGCTCGTTTTATACACAGCCATATGTACAGGATATAAAAGAAAGACAAAAATAGATCATTGCTATTAAGGACAGAGCACTGGGAGGGGCGATGGTAGTATCGATCTTTGAAAGGCACGGGGGCTGGGTGCGAAGAGCTCTGTGCGAACTGAGTCACAGGTGCGTCGCATTAACTTTTAATGATAAATTAACCCTCCTCCAGGGGTCCACCACCGGCAAGCAGACAAAAAGAGTTTAAATCTCTTAGAGTCAAGCTCGAGTACAATTTACAAAGATGCAGCTGGACTCTTGTTTTACCAGCCCCGGTGTCTTTCTCAGGCAGAACGATGGTTCTTTTAGGCACCAGATAGTTGATTCTCGTCATCTAGAAACACTGGCTGAATCTCCCTGCTGTCTACAGACATTTGGGAGTCTGTGTCTAAAGAGGGGAGCATTTTCTTAGCAATATTTCATACAGCAGGACCTTTACATCTGACGAAAAGGGACGAAGATTTATACAGTTTCAGCAGATTTCAGCAGCATCAAGTGTCAAGTGAAATGCCTTCAAGTGTAATTTACAAAAACCATCTCTTACCAAATTATACTTTGGGTCATATTTGAAAGATTGTATGTTTGTATAATTTACAGCATTATACAAATAAAGATACAGTTTTAAACAAATACTGTACACTCTACAGTAAAGTATTTTTCAAGAACAATAAGTTACATTGACTCCAGAGGATATGGGTAAAAACATTTTCTTTTAAATTACACAATTTAGAGACCGACTTTTAGTGGTCATACTTTGTTTTGGAAAGCGGAGTTTCCAAAACCACGTTCATTTGGTCAGAAACATATCACAAAATATCACAATTGAAATAATTTGGTGCCACAAGACTGGTGCAGAAGACGGACAAACAAAGCACATCGAAGGGGGACCAAAAACTTCTGCACACTAAAAACTGTACATGTAATAATTAAAATACAACTAAAAGCATATTAATTGATTGAAATTGATAGAAGGCAAAATGGAAACAAACAAACAAAAAAACATAAGCTATCCCAAAACAAGCAACACTATAAACATAGAAATATTAACAATTCTAGCAGAAGTAGTAATAGTAGTAAAAATAAAATAGAGTAAAATAAAATGATGGGAGCTTTACTGCCCAGAACAAGTTTTCATTGAAACTAAAGAGAAACCTTAGTGAAAAATGTTTATTTCACAAGGAAGTAAAAATAAAAGTTAAAAAGAAAAGAAAAAAGGGTCGATAAGATATTTTAGTGGCGTTGAAAGACTGACCCCCGGTTCCCAGACGCTGTCTGACAGAGGTGGACAGATGTCAATATGAAACTATTCCTGGTGGGTTGACTCAACACTTTAAATACTTCAAACCGTCACAAGATAACGATGCGATTAGTGAGCGTGTTGAGTGGAAATCTTTGAACCTTTCTCAGATCTGCGTATGTGGGCACAGCCTTGTAAAAGCATTTACTAGATGGATCCAAAAATTCAAACAAATCTTTTAATGCCCATGTTTGTTTGTATTTCTAAAGAACTGAACCAAATACAGGCGGTTCAGTGTATGAAAAGCTGTTTACCCTTTTGGGTATTAAAAGCCTTTTCCAAACTCCGGTAAAGTTGAAACAAAGGCTGCAGAATGCCTGCAAACATCATTTCAACACTCTTAATGCAATACTAGACAGAACCTGGGTAATTTGTAATCAACAAATTTCACACTATTTTAAAAGACGCTGTGCTCACATACTGTATGGGAGCAGGGGGGCAGACAGAAAGGCGATAGTGTGTTAAATTGTCACCTGTGAAGCATGTATGTACTTCGGCCTCACTGGACCGTACAGTGTCGATGGCATCTGGCTGCTGACCTCACTGCACCGAGGTCCTGACTGACGCTGTAAACCGCACTGCTTCAGCGCTACCCTGTTTACGCACAAACAAACAAACAAACAAACCAGACACCCTACAGTGACCTATCCATGTAGTCTGAAGTCTAGCTCACTGACCCGAGTGTCTTGATGGTCGTAAACTCACTGGCTCAAGTCATAATTTCTTAGTGATGTACGCGGTAGTTTTTATTTCGCCCCATAGCGCCGGCTTCACCGCACAGCTATGGGGCGCGAGAAACGGAGAGAGAGAGTGCGCGGACGCAAAACAGTCAGTGTGTAACAGTCCTCCAGTTAACGGCTTTAGATATCAGAAAACAACTTCGCGAGGAGCGCCGCGGCACTCGCTTTGTTAGTCAGGTCCATGAAAGTACGCGTTATATGCAGAAATCCAGAGGGCTAAGGCTAAGTACGAACAGACAGATTAAAAACAGACACATGGAGCAGAATGTGGCTCTGTCACAGTGTCTAGCCATCAAGTTAATCAGCCTCCGAGTCAGAGGTAAGATGTGTGTGGCGTTTTCTTGCCTCTTCTTCCTTTAAACCCAGGGCTGCGTTCCAGGCCGCCTACACTGCAGCGTTTGGCTGCCAGTTCACCCAGACAGCCAAAAAATGAGTGTAGATGCTCTGCAACGCTCCGTGGGTCCATGTCAGTCTTTATCAGGGGCTTCCGGCTTCCAAGTCACTGTCGTCAGGAGTGCCCCTGTAAATGGGGCTCTTGGTCTGCAGCGCCGGCTCGTATTTGCGCGGGGATGACCGGTTGGCAGCTTCACTGCTGTTCTTAATGCCGTAGAAGAAGTAGATGGCGAAGCCTGGAGGTGGCGGGGAGGAGGAGAAGCGAGAGGGAGTTAGAAAACAGTGGCACAAATGTTTGGCGCTCGATATAAAAAAAAAACAGAGGCGAGCGATGTTTAACTGTACCGATGATCATCCAGACGGCGAAGCGACACCATGTACCCAGGTCCAGCTGCATCATGAGGTAGATGTTGACGAAAACACTGAACAGGGGCAGCCAAGGGAGCAGAGGGACCTTGAGAGGGCGGAGAAATGGAGGGTGTGAAAAAAAAAAAAAAAAGCCAGCATAACTTAAAATCGACCTGATTCTGCACAGTGAAGTGGGCAAACACAAACGGTACATTCAGGCGGTTCGTTACCTTGAAGGTGAGAGCCTCTTTGCTCTCAGGCTGCCTGCAGATGATGATGACACAGACGATGCAGAGCAGAGTCAAGATGACGCAGGGCACCACGACGGCTGCATGCCCGGCCATCAGCTCGGGGAGCCAGTTCGCCAGAATAACGCACAGTACAGTGATAAGAACCGCTGCAGGGAGATACGAAGGAGAGAAAGTTACTTATAATGTTGCAGTTTATTGACTCAGTCGCTATCCAAAAAAAACCAACAAAACAGACGATACAAGTTTTCTTTTCCCAGGCACACTTACAAATAATAGCAGTGGTGGCATAGACGATGTTCCCAGAGGTCTGTGTTGGGATCTTTCCACTCGGGCAGAAGAGCAGCTTGAAGGTGAAGGCCTCCCGGAGCGGCCTCTCCTCCATCTCCATGCCGTACTCGTCGCTGCTGTCCCCTGTGCTTACGGCCACCTTCTCCCCCTCCACCATTTCAACCAGCTTCTCTGTCTGGCTGGATGAATTCAGGGTGCCTGGCTGGTACCTGTGGGAGGCAGGGAGGTGAGTCAGTATATAAAAAAAAAAAAAAAGAAAAAATAGAAAACCACCCCAGTGGCAAAATACCGGCCCCTTACAAATAAATGCTTTCCTGAAATGTATGTGCATTCTTCTGCCAAACACATCTCCGGCTGAGTTTAACAAGTTCAGTGTTATTTAAGAGCATAAAGCTGTAAAGAGTGTGAGCCCTGTTCTTTAGCTGCACAGATTATGATATAACCACGCTTTTCAACTGGCTCCGCTGGTACTTGGCAATGACATTAGCGCACAGCACCTGCTAGAGAGTATTTAACGCATGATTAAAACTTCAGAGCACTTAGACTGTGCTAGGAGAGTACCCAAAGGTGCTTACCTGAGGATGAGGACACAGATGGCCACTAAAGAGTATGCCAAGAGAGTGCCGATGGACATGAGGTCAACGAGAGCTCCCAGGTCGAACAGGAAGGCCATCAGGGCTGTAAGGAAACGTAGGAAAACGGTCTTAGAAAAACCTTGGCAAACTATCAATGGCGACGCTCGACTGACTCAACGGCACAGGGCAGAGACTGCAAAGGCAACTGCTAGCCCCAAGAAATGAACAAAACGTGAATCAAAATAAAAAATAAGCAGATGGAGATGAGGAGCTTACCTGCAACGATGCCGGAGGCGATGGTGGCCAGGAGAGGGGTCTTTGTGCGACTGTTCATCCTGGACAGAATACGGAACAGCAGTCCGTCCTCTGCCATGGCGTAGATGACACGGGGCATGGGGAACATGGAGCCCAGGAGGCTGAAGGAAACACGATAGTTAGTATATTCCCTGGATATTAAAAGATCTGGGACACTATCTGAAACACGTAATCGCAAGAAAGCCCATTTCCTTCCTTACCTAGTAGACAGAGCGCAGAGAGAGCCGACAGCCACGATGTACCGGGCGGGTGCCCAGCCCACGTAGGTGAAGGCCTCGGGCAGAGGACTCTGGGTGTTCAGCTGGTAGTACGGCATCATCAGGGTAAGAGCAGCAGACACGCCAAAGTAGGCGAAAAAGCAGATCAACAGCGAGGCCACAATGCCGATAGGTATAGAGCGCATGGGGTTCTTCGCTTCTTCACCTGAGAACATATCATGGAGGGGCGGGGGTGCAAATCAGGCTTAGCAACAGTTGGAGGAAGCATAAAATCTTAATGTGTGAATAATTAATTTATATAGCTGTATTTGTGAACCTCTCCTCTACATGGCGTATAATGGAAATGTTGAAAGCACTCACTCGTCGTGGCGATGCAGTCAAAGCCCACAAAGGCGTAGAAGCAGGTGGCGGCACCAGACAGTACGCCAGAGAAGCCAAATGGAGCAAAACCACCTGAGCCAAATTCCTCCTCAACACTGAGAGGAAGAAAAAGATAGATATGTTATTAAAAGGAAACGGTAAACATTTAAATTTAATGCTAATTTGCTAACAGAGACAGCTGCCGTATACTGACTTTATCGTCCTGCTGTTGTTGGTCGCATTGATGAAGCCGATGTAATCGTCCTCGACCAGATTCCAGTTGGCCGAGTTCCCCTTGACGAAGCCGGAAATGATAACGAAGCCCAGGACCACCAGATTGATGCCTGTGAAGATCTTGTTCACCAGAGCCGACTCGCTCACGCCAAAGGCCAGCAGTCCTAAGGGCACCGCGGGGGAGGAGAGACGGGAAGACGGGGGAGAGAGAGAGAGAGAGATTCAGATTTCGACACCAATAACAACATGTCCTGCTACGTGGGCAGAAGTGTTTGCATTTCATTGCTTCCAACATGCCATCAGTCATCAACACCAATCCACCAATTATTTCATTTCCTGACACTGCTACTGGCATGCCAGACTAGCTGAAATATTAGTGTGACAACTGTTCTGGCCGTTATGCAATTTTTTATGCAATGCTAACAATGGTTATGCTAATGTGGATTGCAATAATTAAACCGATGGCCTCATTTGGAACAAGGCAATATTTAATTAAGCTTAAAATGATTCAATTCATTTGCACATTAAAAAGCTACTCAGTGGTTCCCAGTCTGTTTTACTTTGTGGCTAATTAAAATAAAGCTGTTTATTTCATAACCTTTTGTCACAGATTGCAGTTCTCTGAGTTCCAGAGACTGACAGAATTTTAGATGTAAATTGGTACAGTTTTTCATAATTAAAAAAAGTAAGATTTCAAAAAAGTATTTGAATTTGAAATGCATTCTTAAATTTCTTCTTCATGTATTAATCATCACACAACCCCGAGGGAAATCCTGACCGGAACAACTGAGAAGAATAAGATAGATAATGAGGAGGTTTGACTCACCAGTGAGCAGCAGGATGAGAATGAGGGCGAACAGGTCGGGGTACTCTGCCAGCACCTTTCCCGGGACTTTCATTTCCATGGAGGCTTTAAAGAAGCCAGAGATCTTTTGCTCCACCAAGTTGTCGAAAGTTGAGCTCCACGCGCGGGCAACACTGGCCGTACCTAAAAGAGAAGACTTGTGTAAGACAACGACATTGTTCCTTTTCCTGTCTACAGTTCCTGTCCACAGTACAGATTCTCATATTCTAGTTGAAAAGCACTACAACAACCCACCTATCACATACGAGAGGATGAGGTTCCACCCCGTGATGAAGGCCCAGATTTCTCCAACCGTCACATAGCTGTAAAGGTACGCAGAGCCCGTTTTGGGGACACGGGCCCCGAATTCAGCGTAGCACAGGCCGGCTAACATGGAGGACAGAGCGGCGATGAGGAAGCAGAGGACGATAGCAGGTCCCGCCTTCTCCCGAGCGACCTCGCCAGCGAGGACGTAGACCCCGGCGCCGAGTGTCGAGCCCACCCCCAGGGCGATGAGGTCCAGGGTAGACAGGCAGCGGGCGAATTGGGACTCTTCACCGGAGCTGTTTAATGCCCGGCGACGCAGCAGGGTTTTGCCAAAGTTGGACAGCTTGCTTGCCATGTTTGCTGTGACAGTGTGTGGGTGCTGAACCAGGCTATGTGTTTTTAATCCTTCGAGTGTGGGTATGTGTTATTGACGTGGCTTAAACAGGACACGTGTGACTGGACTGGCTGTAGAAGTGCTTTGGCCAGATGGGTAGGTAAACTAAGTACTTGGTTGTGATTGGTCCTTTGGTGTAGGTGTGTTGACTGAGTTACTCGTGGACAAAGAGAACAGGAAGTAGCAGGGCCTGTGGTCAACAGCAGATTAGGACCTATTAAAATAAAAAAACAAACAAGAAAACAGGATCTCAAAACAGGGAACTATTCAGTAACTGCCAAATGCTTACATTTCACACACAGCTGTGCTTGGCACAGTGCAGTGGGATTATAGCATCCTTTCCTTCCAACAAACTGCAGGGAAACCGCAACAGAACAGAAAACGTCAACCTGAGATGTTTTCTCCTGCCCGGGCTTTATAAACCACAATTTAATGTATGTGTTGGTAATTTTCCTGAAGTATTCATCTTCTCTTTAGCCCAAAAAAGAAAGAAAAGTAAAATGAGATAGTAGTCAGTCTGTCCGTCCATTAGGTTTGGCAAGAGAAAAAAAAAAAACAGAAGGAAAACATTTCACTATATGAGAACGAGTACAAATACCAGTTACACAATTTCCAGGAATTCATACCTTCATCTCTTACAACATGGTAACACATCATGAGGCACAGTGGGGCACAGCGAGACCTCATGAAGACAAAAGAAAACCTAATACCAACCTACCAGGCTTAAAACTAATCTTAATTTTGCCTCAACAAATAAACCTGCCGCAGCACACACCCTTACACAAACAAAAGAACACCTAGCATGATTCCTCACCACTCCCTGACTGCGAGTAAGGGCACTGCACTACCTGTGTTCTGTTTTTTCAGGAGACAGGGGCCGACAGGGAGAAGCCTGGGAACGCAAAAGGTTGCGCAGGGACGATACGGTTCGAAACTGCAAGTTAATATCAACAAGGGAGCGGAGGACAGCGTGAACCAGCAGCTCGATAAGATGAACCAGCTGCACTGGGAGAAGGCTGATACACAGATAGCCGAGAAGGTTGATATACAGATAACGCAGGCTGCTCACCCTTACCCTATATAAAAGCTATGAGACTATTCAACCCTGTAACTACATTAGTATTGTGATTCTTCAGTGAAATTATATCATAAAATGTCAATAGTTTTATCTGAACTGTTGTGTATGTAAAAACTAACTTTGTCTCTTCGTAACTAAAATAAAAATATGTGGAATAACAGTTATTGTGTGTAAAGATAAAAATGAAATACATAGTAACTACGCATGAAATAGTAATCATTTAAATACAAAGACAAAAACCATCCTCAAGGACGGTCGGCAACATATTTTACACTGGCAAGTTGTGATGTCCAGGAAACGGTGAATGATAATGATTACTCCATTTCTGTAAAATCCACACACAGGAGTAGGTCAAACAGGCCAAGGACACCCGGCAGAGCACAACTGAACAGAACAGGTTTGTCTCTGGGGACAATCAGGTTCCTGGTTGAACCTGTTCACATGCCCGCATGCAGAAAGGATTGCAGTAAATCACTGTCTGAAAGTAACTTTAAAAATTTGGGGAGTGGCAAAGTGTGACACAATGTTATCAAAAAACACTTCCATATAGTGCCAGTCTGATTTTATAAATAATAACCATGCTGTCAGAAAGCAGGGGTGAAAACTCATCATGCGGATAAGATAAACTTGCCTTGAGGGGTAAGAACTGTCACTATATAAAGTTGACTTCACAATTTTTAGACTAGGAAAAAAAAAGGTGTCCGAGTACAGTGCTGAGACCAACACCTTACACGTCAAGAGTGTTTGTGAATGAGTGAGAGTGAACGTTAACAATCCGACATTTGTCTTGGCCTCCACGGCTCAGCGTACCGTGTTCTTACTACATGTTTGTTGTTGGGTTTTTTCCTCCATTGTGGCTGTCTAACATTTACTGTTTTATTTTGATGAAGTAATACAATACAATTCTCTAAGTTGATAAGTAAAATAATAATTATCAGTCCACCAGTGCATGTTTTATTTGTGTTCTAATACACAGGTCAGCATATAAATGTCTAAGCAAAGCCATGCTTGAAATGTCAAGGGCGAGGCAAGTTTATCTAATCTGCAAATACTACACACGCTTTTCAATGACTACTACAACTACGAAGACTGACTAACCATTAACAATGGGACAGAGTGACAATGGTTAGCTTAAGTCTGCATGATGAAATACCTCCACTGTCCTGAAAGGGCGAACATGCATAATGATTAGCTTTTCTGCAATTAAAAAGGGTGGACTCCAATGATTTAGGACAACGTGAGGAAGAAATTCTCCAGCAGTCTAACAACAGTATCCTGAACTTTGCTTGACAAGAGTGCTGTGAGTGTTAAGTGTGGCAGCGTTGCAGAGTTTCCAACCAGAGGCTTGATGTCAGGGTTCATGGGGCGGCGCGGC
>JAOXYL010000078.1:14209726-14219763 GCA_028564955.1 Terapon puta
TGTTGGCCAAGTGATCAGTTAATCAACCTTTCAGATTATTTTTCATAATGGTTTACTTCACTTTATGCACCTTTTCTGTTCCCGTATTGGTGTTTTATTCATGTGTGACATGAGTGCTGTTAGTGAGAAATTAAAAAATGTACGTTACACTAATGTAAGTTATTGTGCCATGTTGTGGAGAGACTGCTGGTGTTCTGCTCCTAGTCACAGAGAAAACATACATTAATTGCTATATGAAGTTAAGCTTAATGCCCAGCTCACCATGCCAGTCTTTTTTGGTATCTAATTAGCCGATCCACAAGTAAAAACTATGGTTTGGATAGTTTAAACACATTTTAATTATACTTATGTTTACAATGTAAAAAAATCATCTTGTTGCTCATCAACATTCACATTGTGAGATTCATGCAAAGATTTGTATATTTATGCTTTAAAAAAAAGTGTTTCAACCTCCTCATGTTCTTTTCCCATTTCATTGTTAAACTGGGTCAGCCGCCAATCTGCGGCCGCTCATTCAGCTCCCGTGACTCCCTGATCTGACTGCCTCTCAGTGTGACGCGCTAATCGCACGCACAGAGGTCAGTTTCAGACATCTTGCTTCTATTCCTCCCCTTTTAAAACTTGAAAAGAGACATGCAGGCGTGACACAGCAGGCAGCAGGAAATTTAATTGGTGGACAGAATTAACAAGGAGGTTCCTTGTCACCCATAGTGGAACTGCGATGATAACATGTATTAATACACTTCACAATAATATTGATAGAAAGAATAAAACAGCTGAAAATAAGCGCAGAATAAGCCTTATTTCAGATCGATAAACCAGATGCTGATTACGCCTTTAAACAATGAAATATTGTTCATATAATGAACCTCTTGTCACAGTGCTTAGATATGGTTATTTACCTAACTTAACATTCCCAATAGCTGATTTGATGACACACAGCCAAAGTGTAGGCATGATGATGATGATGATGCAACTAAGACAGCAGAGTTAAAACAATTAATCGTGGAACAATCCTGTCTAAGAGCATGTCCAGATCCTAAAACTCAGGGGGGGAAAAAAAATAAACTGACTAGAATGAAGTGTCACTGTCTTTTTCATGATGCTACATGTTGCTCGACTTTGGGAGGTCATCATCAAAATCACATCTCTGCTAATGAAAAGACGAATCAAAGCAGGAAATTACCCTCATTTTGAAGTTGAATCAAATCAAAAAGACATTCAGAAAACAGAATAATCATTGTAAAAAAAAAAAAAAAAACGTCATCCTCTAGCTATGACAAAATGACAAAAGGATATATGGAACATGTTTTCTCTTTTTCACTGATTACTGAATCAAAAATAATGTACATACAGTAACGTGGAATGACTGAATAAAGACAACATTGTACAATGTATAGATCGGATCAATTAGTTTTGTCCAGGAGCAATAGTTGTGTTTTTTCTTACACCGTTGATACTCATCAGTTCTGACATTTCCACCAGCTTTATAAGGACGTGATGTAGAAATAAATGTACATGGGGCAGGTGCAGCAGTCTGTATTGTCTTTGCGATGAGAGAGAAAAAGAGACAGACAGTAAACGTGACAGATAAATATACAGACACATTCAAGCTTTAAGTGGATTTGGTCAGTCTCTCTGAACAGAATCTACTGATTCACTGATTAATGTAATGGCACAATATTATAATTTCATTCAAAAAAATATATCACAACAGAGAAACAACTGTGGGGTTGCACTACACAACTCTTAATCAAATAGTCAAATCCCTGCTTCATACATTTGCAGAGTTTCTAGTTGAGTTTAGCTGTTTTCATTGGTGTCATGCATTTATTTTTAGAGGAGGCGGTTGCTTGGGCATTACAGTCTACATTGCAACACACCCTGAAGTCATTTCAGGGTCACTTTCTCATTAATTCCTGTGACCAAACCGGACGTGCTAACTCCTGATCTCTGACTGTGTGGCGCAATTTTACTTTTAAATTTAGCCACGTAAAGAGGCGGAGTGCCGGTCAAACCGCATTAAACACGTCCTTACACATGTGTTCAGGCTGACCGAGCATTCAGGACTTAAAAGTACACGTCTCTTCTTCAATCAGGTAGATGGGTAAAAGAAATGATGGCAGATCCGAAATGAGCCAAACATGGTGCATTACACAGGACTGCATGCAGTTTTCTGAACTGAACTGAACAGCCCCACCCTCCCCCAAAGTGAGCTGGGGTGCGGTTCCTGTGCATCAGACGTCACGAACAAGCATCATGCAGTGTGGAAATCACAAAAGTTCAAATCACGTTTATGTTGGACATAAACTGTGTCTAATGAGGTGTACACAATGTTGGTAGGCAAAAAACTAGGTCTGACCTTAAAATAAAAACAAATACAAAACACAACACAGGATATATCAGTGTTTACTTAGTGGCAGAATGAACTGCTTTGTTTTTTCATGTATCCATGTCATGAAAAAACATCATTTTGGGAAATGATGATCTGAATCAACAGACTGAGCCACACAATGGTGATTGGAGGTAAAGTTTGCGATGAAAGCGTGCAAGTTTGCCATGCAGCCGGTGATTAGTGCGATTGATAATGGCAGTGTCATTAGAATTGGTTAGAAACAAAATGTTCCAAAGAAAAAAAAGAGCTCTAGATATCGGGTGGTATGCAGTACTTATTCCCATTAAACAATAGTTCACATAACTCAAAACACTTGTCAGGGGTTTGTATCTCCACTGGCATGATACTGATGGAAACTTCTGCAAAAACAGTTTCTCTCGTATTCACTCATTATCAATTAAAAACTCTGAGCTGCAAATTTGATTTTGCACCCAAAACTGGCTTGCAGGATGTTTTTTCCTTTCAAACACACCATGATCACTCACTCACTTTTTCAGAGGGGATGTCTGGGTGTTTTATGTGACAAACAGGGTTAAAATGTGTGGCACATTTTCAAATTAGAATAGCAGATTGCAGTCAGATCTCTGCGATCATTTCTCTATGGTTATTAGCCTTGTTTTATTCAAGTATTTGTGAACTATCGCCTTTGGTCTTTACAGTGCCCATGCAACCTCCTTTAACTCCCAGAAAGCTCTTATAGACAGGATAAGATAAAGCAAACTTACTTCATTCATACCTAAAAAAACAAACAAAAAAACAAAAAAAAAAAACAAAGAGAACAAAACAGGATCAGAACTCTCATTTACAGTGTGCATGCATTCCTATGGTACACATAGATGTTACTCTACTTTATTCACAGTATATTACAATAAAATATGACACTCATCGGGGGAAAGACTGTATCGCATGATTTTTTTCCCCTGAAAATTGTGACTAAGAGCCAAATTTTGCAGACACAATCATAATGACTGAGGGAGGCTTCCTTTTTGCACAGTTATAAAACAAATTCATGGAGCAGAATAGTCACAGAGATGTTTGAAACATTATTAACATGTCTGTATGTATAGTAGTAGGACATACTGTACCCCCTAGATAACGTTAATATTACTTGATGATTTACGAAGAGTGAGAGAAAGAGAGAGAGAGGCAGATAAAGCAGAGAGACACAGAGAGAGAGAGATTAAGACAAGACAGGTAGACAGTCCTATCTACGCCCCACAGTTTAACCCCCCCACGTGCCCACCACCCTCAATAACCCTAGTGTCGTACTTTTCCGGGAATGTAGTTGCGGTCAATGCTCTCCTCCTGCAGAAACATGTGAAGACAGCGCTCGTTCTGGGCCAGGGGGTGACCTGCAATTCTACAGAGACACACGCAAGGACAGGAAAAATTCACACATTGTAAGATGTTTTCTTCTGTGGAGGCTGTTGATCGGTCTAATTAGCCGACAAAGACACAGGTTAGGTTAAGCTTTACGTAAGCATTATTACAATCTATCTATTTATGTGCATTACTTACATCTACATCCTGTTCTCAACTGTACTTAGATTACTACATTACAGTTTGCTCATATTATGATTACTGAACAACAATGTATCATATGTCTTGTTTTATTCTTGCACTTTCATTTCTGCATCATCTTATGTTTTGGAGGTAACCACAAAATAAAGAGTGACCGCTTCACTGTAATTGTTGCGCATATGAAAAATAAAGAACTTCAATGTCTGGTAATGTCTGACACAACCAGAATATGTCCACACATTTGGTGGCTGAAGACACTGCAGGAAACAAAGCTTTGATGCATGCTATGCAAAATAAATACTTAAAAGTCTTGTAGCTCCTAAACCTCATGTTTTCTACATTGTACTGTCATGTTTTATATAACAGATGTGCTTGCTTAGTTTACGCCTAACAGGGAAAACTAAGGCTGTTGAGCTGACTGACTTGTTGATGAACAGCTCCAGGCCATATCGCCGTTCCTCGATGAAGGACTCCTCAAAAAGGCCCTCGTCTCCGCGGAACGGCAGCTGTCTCTTCAGGGCTTTGCCCGGCAGAGATGGTACTACAATCTGAAGGTGTCAGGGTTCAAAACACAGAAAAGGAAAGGTGAAAAACATGCCACCAAAACATGAAATCCACACCATCCGTGCAGTAAAATCAAAAGCTATAACAACACAAAAGACATACTGCTTACTGTATGTGACAATCTATGGCAGGATTATATTTTCCCAACTTAAATGATACCCTTGTATCTGTCACTTATCAGACCATTGTAACTATGAGTTTGCCGCTGCTGGCCTGCTTAAATCCTCAAAACATGCCATTACTAACATTACTTACACTCACCTTACTGTCTCTTTCCAGCTCATTTTTTAACCACTCGAAGTCACTGTATCTTCTTCTCACGCAGGAATCCTTCAGTTTGAAAATGGGAAGGTTTGTCTGCGCAGAGGGAGACAACAACAAACAAACACAGCCATGGATTTAATCTAAATTCACAGAAACAGTTTTGCACTTGGCTGTTGTTGGAAAGTGAGAGCAGCTGTCAGGACTGAGTGCTGAAGGTTTTGTGGATTGTGAAAATCAATAATTAGGCTAGATTGAAGCGAGAGGTCCCTAGTGTTAATGCATACTCGATTATCATACGTGCAACTGGCTTGTATTGGTGAGTAGCAGCAGAGAGTAAGAGAGGACAAATTCTCAGAGCCTAAAGTGTTGTCTTCAAATTGCTTGTTATGTTCATCCTGCAGTCAAAAGCCTAAACTCAAAAAGATGTCTCATAGCAACACATTCTCACATTGTCGCAGCGAATGGTTAAACTTATGGATTCATGGTTTTAAAATTAATTTTATTTGGCCATAAATTATTTAAGGAGACATCCAATCTCTGGCAAATTAAATGGACGGTCTGTGTATAAATATATTACGTGATTTTTAACTGTACTGTTTCATGTGTGTTTATCTGATGTACAATTCAAGATGCCCACCGAGCAGACCTGTTTCAAACAATGCTTTACAGTTGGATTAAAATGATTGTGTGTTGATCTGACACCAGTTGAAATGAGTGATTGACTTCAGAGTGCCCTTCAACGTTTGGGGTTGTTGTTACATGCGTGATCCTTTTGTAAGACTTTCCCATCACTCACTAACGCACCAAAGTGACTGGGATGTAAATGCAGCGAGGGTTGCTGTCTGTGATGTACACTAATCTGGTTCGTTTGGGGCTTGTCTGTAGTTGAGAGGCAACACTATTTAAAAAGCAGGAAAGACCTGAAACTAGTCAACATGGCTTCTGATTTGGGAAACTGGCACTCAAGAGGGGGAGACCTGCGCGAGTCAGTGAGTGTTGTGTTGACAAATGCCAATAGGTTGGTGTAAAACAGTATTCCCTTTTATATTATGTTAGCAAACACGGCAGTAATGATGATCTGCAGTCAAGACGAGGCAAGCCTATCACGTAAGGTGCAATTACGCAATGAAAGTGTTGGGATAAGCTTCCTGAAAAACGTCCTCAAACTTAGCTGTGTCAGTGATTTTTCTCTCTTGCAAAGCTTAACTGTGTCTTTGCCAGACGAGGAAGTTGAAAAACTTACAACTCCTTTCACCCCAACCAAGGCTACTATTCAATTTATATCATTTAGCATACAATTAACGCTTGATGACCTAAACTGCAACATTTCCTATATCCAGCTTCCATAAAACAACATTGTTCACCTTCATTAATTAAATGTCAGTATACGCAAAGGTCTGTCCTTGTTTGTTAAAGCCGTGTACATTCATAAAGACATAATTGAATTAGCCCTCAGTATTTTTTTAGAGTTTAAGTTAGCTTCGCTTAGTTTTCCACTTAGCTGTCTTTCCACTGCATTTGAAGCTAACTTGCTACATAACACTGAGTTTAAGGGGTATTAAGCAACAATGTTAACTCTACAACAGTTCCGTGACTTTAAGCTGTTAATATACGTTCAACATACTCGCTGGAAATCGCTAATAACGTTAAGAAAACTTCCCTGTAGCAAAAAACAACCGCAAACCAGGCCTCTATCAATCCCCGGCGCTCGATTTTTACTGGCGCGCCGGCGTGCGCTCCTCCGGGCGGCTGACGCGAACGTCACGGCCCGCTCCCCCCTGAGTTAGCTAGCACAGTGGCTAACACGCTAACCGCCTCGCAACAACACTGTAATTACCAGTTAGCGCTTTTTTTCCGGGGGGCAAGCTGTCGGACCACCTTACCCGCATGCGAACTTCGTAAGTTGTGTAGCGGTTCCGTCCGACTCCGACGATTTGTGGATCATAAACGTCTATTTCCAGAAAATTACTGGGGGGGCCGTAAGCATCCGTCAGGTCCTGGGGCTTTGAATTCAACCGGCGAGTGTCGGCCACCGAAGGCTCTGACATTTTGTCGGGTTGTAATATTTTTCTTTCCTCTTTCGGGGGGGAAGGGGGGGAGGAGGGGGCGACAACCGACGGCGAATTAGTGTCAAACCGACTGGATGCTCAGCAAAATGTCAAATCTCATCTGAAGGCATCAATTGGTCGCGGTGGCCGATTGGGCTGCGGCTGACTCGGCTGCGTCTCTCTCTGGTTGCGGGGGCCGGCCGCCCTGCGCCCTTCCCTTCTTCAGTCTGAAAAATGCGTTGACTCAGTTCAGCGCCGTGCGGGACACTCCGCGCTCCCTCTAGCGGACAAACCGGGAACTGCAGGATGTGTAGCAGCACTGTCAAACACAAATCCACCCTGGATGCATACGGTGTTTATCTCCAGCATACACTCACCTGGGGAAAAATAAGTTTTTCTTGTAGTTCCGGTCATAACAGCAGGTCTGCACTCTGTCACTTCACATTGGAATCTGTGGGTGACCCTGCCTGGAAAAAGACCTGGCTTCTACCAAATCGATGCACAATCACCAGTAAAGGTGAGGAAATCCTTTTACTCGCATCCATAAATTCTATCCAGCTAAAAACGTCATTAAAACAGACAAGACAGAGAAGAACTGTAATGGATGTCCAGACACTGCAGTTTGGCAATTCATGCAACAGATATTACGATTTGTGTATTTATTTATCAAACTAAAATCACAAACACTGAATTACAAGTAGAATGCAAAAAACAAATAAAGTCTCACCAAAAAAAAAAAAAAAAATTACATTCAAAAGTTGGTAAGATGAAATAAAAATTAAGATTGAAACTGTGTAATTACAGTAATTATTTCATTATATATCATCTGAATGATAATATTGTGCTGCCACTTTCTACTGGAGCAATGTTTATCACAAGTTTTATCTATGAGCAGTAACCAATGGCTTTATTAATACATAATACAGTATGTATAAATGTTTTATAGATAAAATGGACGAGGTTGATAGGAGTCGATTTTGGGTTACCAGGTTGTGAGAGCTCACTTAGCGGGTAGTGCTTATGCTTTCTATGATCCATTAATTGATGCAAATAGGCTTGTAAATATAGCAATAGTAAGTGATTAAAAAAAGGGTTAATAAAGTCAAGAGTCACAACATATAAACCCTTTATGAAGCTTTTCTTTTTTTTTTTTCAGCTGACACAAAATTAGAGCATTTGCTTACCATGGCCCATATCTCTCAGTTAAAATCTTTCAATTAGGCTTAGGTAAAAAGAAGCTCTCTCTGACTCACTCACTCACTGTGTGTATGTCTCTCTTTGTCCCTCTCTCTGTAACTATTGCCTGAAGTTGTTAAATCTGTTAAATTAATAACTTTAATTCAATCAAGATCAGTTATCCATTTTCTGATCCTTGCTCTCATGCAGGAGATGTGTAAGTATATGATTGTGAGGTTTTTGAAACACAACCCTTACTGATGTGCTTCCTAAACAGAAACCGGTTTCGCCTCATCAGATGAGACCACACCTGTGGTGGAAGAGGAGTCAGGGGTTGACGGGTCTGGCTCGTCCACGGGGATGGAGACGGAGCAGTCGGTTTGGTCGGTGGTGACAGAGAAGGTAGAGCTGCCAGAGCTCTCGCTGTCGGACTGGGAGAGCTGGCAGTACTCTCGGACAGGACAGGCACGCTCGTTGTAGTTAACCTCACTCAGGCCTTTAGAGAGTTGAAGCCAATCCTTTAATAGACAAACAAAAGTAAGACGTTCTGTTGCCTCACATGAAATTATATTACCATACAATTATAATTATTGTACTCACCTTACCACGATTTTTTCCATGTAAATATTTATGTAAGTAAAGTACTCTTTCAGAGCCCTATATCTTAATAACTTTATTAATAGGCTTTCTTTTAACAAATATTTCAATGGCTATTGAATAGATTGCCATAAAAATGTGTGCAGACACCAATGCCTGTCCAAGCATTAATTGTCATGACTTAGATGATGTCTTCACCTTTCAAGTATCATAATCGAGTAAAAATGTCCAATTTGTACAGTTTGGGTAATGGTATTTCCCTTTACCAGGGATACAAATGTCATCATGGTAATGTGCTGTACTAAGCAAGTGAACATTGCAAATGAGACACTTTCTTTCCATTATGTGACACACACAAAGAATTTGGTCACATTTTTGGTTAATGACATACCTACCTCAAAGGATGGTAATGTATTCCAGCTTTTGCTGATTATGTATAAGTTTTGAGAGACTTGCATTCAGTCTTTGTGGATTATATTGTCGCAATAACAAACATTGTCAGTAGGTGGCAGCAGGACATTTGGCAACTGACTGGAACTTTGCTTGTTGGCTAACGCAGTCCTGTCTGCTCATTTAACCTTTTTCTCAGCTTAGTGTCATATATAACACACACACTTAAGAACTGTGTGTGTTTTATACGGTAACATTTGTTCATATCTGTTGAGACCAGAAATTGTATTCACAGAATGTGAGTTGGCTTTTGTCTATGACTTAATTTGCTGCCGAACAACACAGAAAAGGTTTGAAATCAAGTCTTTCTTGTAACTGGTAATGTCAGGGTTAGGGTAGTGCAGAGCTCTGGATGCTACTAACCTCGTGTGGGATCAGGGATGGTTTGGGAACCACGGGGATGATGAGGATTCTGATCCTGCATGAGAACCAGGCACATTTTTACATTTTTACAACCGGTCTACATTAACAAACTTAAAACAAATAAAAAAAAGCTGAAGAAATAAGCAGATAATGCTGATACTGACACTGTGGCTACACCATAACGCTCTACTACAATTAAACATTGCCTTTTTGACCAACCCACCTTTCGTATTGTAGCATCATCACCACCATTATGATGAATATGAGAACACCCACCACGTACAGCAACTGGTTCCACAGAAACGTCGAACCTTTTTTCTGATTCGTGACTGCTGGGGAGAGAGTGAGAGGTGGACATTCACTTCACAAAGAACCATCTATGATGTTTAATCCTGTGTGTTTAGGGATTAAGATTAAATGCATACATAGGTCAAATACCCTGTACACATTTCAGGTTTCAACTGGCCAGTTGCCCATACTGGACGTGACAAACTGCTTTTTATCACGTAGAATAACCATTCCTGGCTCATAAAGTACCCTTCTGGTTTCAAAAAGTAATTTTCTGTGTTGCATACTTCTACCACACTATACATTATTGCCAATATGCCAATTCTACATACTGCAAGTCATCAAAAGAACTTTATTATTCTGTTTTATAT
>JAOXYL010000078.1:14219921-14233868 GCA_028564955.1 Terapon puta
CATATGCTTTATTGCTACGTCTGTTACCCCTCTGTATGTATTATGACTGGGAAATTTACAGACATGTTTACTGTATTGTAGGTAACATTGCCATATCTATTGGTTGCTAGTAAGAGTTGATGATTTTTTTTTAGCACAAGTTATGTAATTTTCTCAATAGCGATTTGTTAATTTACCTGTGCTGTTGTTGGATCCCCAGAACACAGGCTCACTCCAGTCACTCCAGAATAAAGACTCTCCGCAGCTGGACTCAATTCTGCTCCGAACTTGCAGCTCATATTTGGCGGTGCTGGAGGGCAAGTTGATGCAGTAACTCTGCTTCCCAGGACTGACTTTATTCATCTGTGGACAGTAAGATGGAGTTTGAAAATGAGATGGGTGCAAAAGAAGGACAAAAAAGATGAAGAATAGGGGGAAAAAATCACCTACCTCCCAGTTGTTGTTGTTGGTCCTGTAGCGAACCTCGCTCTCCACACACCCTGAATCAGTCAGGTTCCAGAAGAACCACAGGTTGGAGTCAGATTCATTCTTGACGGTCACATTAGTTGGTGGATTTAACTTGACTGGAGACAACACAAACCATTCAGTAATAGAGAATAATGGCACAACAATGTATGTTTATATTTTTATGTCCTGTTTTTATGTTAAAGAACTAGCTTTGTTTATTTCCTAGAAATACATTATAGATTTAAGCTACAATTTTACTGAAAAATTACTGATGTGTAAAATGTTATATAAATAAGTAATCGTACCTCTCCTTTGAAGATTGTGCTTGGTCTCCAAAGATTCATCGCCATGTACCAGAGTGGTGTAAAATGTGTTGAACCTGTTGAGTTTGTCACCATAGGGCTGGTTACATCCAATGTTTATGTTGTCCTTTGACAGATAGGTGGCACACTCCATGACAGGTTTGTCACCGAACCTGAATAGAAATCAAAGTTTACTCACTGATACACAAAATAAAGTGTGCAGCCATCTCAAAAGCATGCATTGCAGTATAAACTGAAATAAATAAACTGAAAAACTGAAAAAGAACTGTTATATCAAGAGGTCTCTTCAGAAGAAAGCAGTGCAGTGAGGATGTTGTTGGCTTAATTTGCGGACAGTTAGTCTACTCAACTGTGAGCAAATGTTATTGGAAGCAAATACAAAAGTATAGCATGCAAAGGGTTAGGGTTAGGGTTAGCAACATTCCTCAGTCAAGTTCAGATGACGTCAGAGTAGAAATGAGTTCAAGTTTAATTTAATTTAATTGTATTATTTTGAGGTGACCAATGGCAATTACGAACCTGCTGTGGAAGGTGTAATTGACCTTTGGAGTCCCCTGTTTGTTCCAGGAACAGTGAACATGTTCCTGATTCACCACCAAACAGTCCACATCTGTCAGAGACAAAAGAGAATTGAGACTAACATAGGAGTTTCATGAAGAAAATAAAACAAATACAATAGGAGTTTCACACTGATCAAACAAGATAATACTGATATTTTAACTTTGGAAGAGTTCAGAAATCACTTTTGATGTGATAGCCCTGATTTTAAATCACATGTGTCTTGGCATGCTCTGTTACCTCTTGTCAATAAAACCAGAACTTAACACTTCTTTTCCTCACCCAAAACTTTTCTTTTCAAATCTTTTGGCACAATCAATAGTTTTACTTTTGATGTAATACAAGTACTGCTTTTTGCCATTCATCCAGACCTATTGCAGGAGGTCGTAGAAATAACAGTGATGAGCACAGCAGTGTTTTTTATACATTTCCTCAGAACAGAACAGATTTGATTCAGGGGATTAGGTAATCGGTTCTTTATTAAGTTGAAAGAGGTTTGGTTGTATGTAATTCAAGGGACACAGGAATGTAGTAGCTGCCTTTGATGTAGGGATGCAGATTTACATGAAATTGGAAAAATTAAAAAACATTTTCTAGCCACACAACTGTCGACTAATAAGTCAGTCGACTAATAGCATCCCACACACACGCATACATACAATGAGGAAATGGTGGCGCAATGACATCAAAAGGGAATTTACACATAAGGCTGTACGAAGTAAGGCTTTACCTTAAATGGATGAATTGTTTTAATAATAAAAGTGAATTCTTTACAAAATAAAGGTCATATTCATATTTCACAGTATTTATGCTGTTCCCCTTTAACCTTGGCTTTGTTTTTAGGGAATTTATTTAGGGAATTAAAATATTGTTGAAATCCTTCATACATTATGTATATATGACGATATTTGTTGATTATGGGTTGTCAAGTAATACTATTCATTTAAAAATGAATGAACAAGAAAAGCGGCGTCACAGCATAATAGCGAAACGACATGATTGTTTCTGACAAAACGAAGTTGAACAGCTATTCAGACCCACCCAAATAACTATAATCAATATAATAAAACACATATAAGGTTTAAATGTCTATGAATTAGCTTTAAATAGTCTTACCAGGAGGATTTTCGGCAAACACATATTGTGTCAGACAGAGAATCAGAAGCAGTTGAATCGACATCATGGCAGACAGAAGCAGGAAGTATCGATGTGTTTGCTGCTCCTGACTTCTTCACTGCTGCGTGGGGTTTGGGTTTTCCTGTTCGCGGAAACTGCCATGAGGTTATAGATCAAGATGACATGACTGAAGTAGCGCTCTATTCTGTATGGCTGTAATACAAAACAACACACAAAAGTGCAAAACATTTTTCAGATTGCAAATAGGGGAAAATAAATCATTAAATTGATCTGGCTGTCATTATCAGTAAAAGTAATCTTTTTGGCAGTGAACACGTGCAAGTTTTTGTTTACTTCACTGTAAGCATCTTTGAGGAACTACAGGGAATTTTCACTTTGCAATTTTGCAGGCCTCCATGGACAAAAGGGACACAATTCTTGGCCAACGATAGAATAGAGGCAAGAGTTTCCCATTAAATGTTAATATCCCTCCAGTAAAGCACAAACTGCACCCACTTCACATGAAACAATAAAAAGTCCCTCCGTCTGTCCGTCATCACACATGCATGAATCGAACAGAGAGAGCATGACGCGCCACCTGTCGAACAGTGACCGTAAACCGTATTCTGTTTTCTTTCGATTGCTATGAGTTTTGTGTCTTCCCCTTTTCGATTTCCCGTTTGTGGTCAGTGAGCCTGTACCTGGTCGGGATCTGTCTTTGTCTCCCTCTGGGGTCACATAGCATTCTGATCACCTTTGGTTTCTTCTTTCCAGTGTTCCAGGCAGGTTTCTTCACATATTGTGTTGTTTTGAAGGGGCAGTTAGTTGAAGCACCAACTGCCCTTTGGGACTCTCACCTGGGTCGAGCTCTTGAGAATGGAGGGTGTTTGAAAGGGCTGGTTTACGGTGATTAAAACCGTCGAACACTCTACCCTGAATGTTTGTTATTAGTGCCAATCTGTCTAATTCTACCATTCATGTATTTGTTGGTGTTTTTCTGTCTGCATGCAAAATGATGTTGCTGGTTGTTTGTGGGACTTCACTACCATATGGCACAATGGGCTGGTGACACTATCAAACATTTTCAGCCAAAATTTAACTGGAATTTGGAAGTGATCAGATTCTGTCTTCATTTTATCTAGAGTTATTGGTGTTTTTTCTTTTGTTTCTGTGCATTTGCTGCCAACTCCCTGATGATATTATCCCAAGGTAGGTATATCTCATATTTAATTATTCTTGGGAAATGGACATTTGTTATCCTGACAACTGTGGCATTTCTGAAAGATCATAACACTAGTTTAATTCATTTTTACTGCCAGAACTGGGTCCTGGTAGTACTTTCCTGGTTTGTCCATCTGTTGCTGTGGTCCGTCTTTAGTGGGGGACAACAGAACAAGATCATCAACATAAAACAGAGACTTCACCCGGAGCAGCACATTAGAAATAAAGACAAAGAAATAAAATATTTGCATGTTGTGGAATTAAAATTAATAAATAAAAATAGCTTAAATTGAATAATGTGACAACCAGCTTTGAATTAACATCAAGTTAGTCTAACCTAATTAAGCTTAGAGGCCAAAGCAAAGATAAGGGTCATGTTATATCAGATGTGCTGTCACTTTCTGTGTACTGCTCCAAAAGTTGAGTTTTGTGGGTTTCGTTTCCTGTCAGATGACACGGTTTCAAAAATAAAGATAGAGAAGGCATGCTTACATTTGAAGAGTGTACAACAACACACAGAGAAATAGTTACATTTTCTTTATTGAATAATTAAAGACAAACTGATTACATACAGTAACCTGCATTCATGCACTACAATGCCAAAGGCAACCAATCCCCCCATTATTTGGAAACCATGATTCACACTAAGCTTATCAAAACTGAACACAAAATGCTGATCTCCATCTACTCTACCCAAACGTGTGCAATTGTAAAGTACACTGAAATGTTAAAGAACTTTAGATTTTAATTGCTAAATGTCATTTGTGGTAATCCCAGAACACAAACAATTGGCCATTTTTTTCCCCCCAAATACTAGTATTACTGAAAGGGTTATTAATTAAGCACTGCTAACCCCCACGTATGTGACAAACTTTTAACTTGACATCTCAGGCGACAATCAGATCATCTCAAGCCATTTCCAAGTAACCGGACATGGGTTTTTTATGTGCATGTGTGGTATCTTTTTCCTGTTCTTTTTTTTTTTACATAGAAAATGCAGAGGTTTACACTGTTGCTCTGAAACCACACATTTTCAAGCTGTATATTCATCAACTATGAAGGCTTCCAAAATGGTTAAATAAAACACTTACTTGAAATGACTAAATACTTCTATAAAAACAATGTAATGTAAAGGTAAACAATGTGCTAATATTGATATTGCATGAAAGGTCATTACAAAAACCTCATTGTGTGACACACATTGATGAATTATGGTGTAGGTGTTACTGCGTCATAGACAAGACCATCACAGTACAATACAATAATTGTGCGGCTATCTGTCTATTTTACAGAAATAATTATGTTTTGTATAGGAGTTTACAGCTGTTTAAAGCATGGGTGTTGTTTCTCTTCATCAGCTTACATATGTCAAATGTTAGAAATTAGAGCCATTTCCAAGACTTTTATGGCACTTGTTAAATAAATTTAAGGCAAAATCTGAAAGACTGAAATCGAATCCTGACTCTTGATGATGACACAAAGTATATAGTACATTTTTGTTTGTAGTCCAAAACAAGACAACCAAGAATACAGCTCAAAAGTAGACCTAAGAAGGTCACATAAGTACTACTAAGCAGCTTTGCAACACCTGCTGGGCTTTGCAGTGAATGTGATGTGACGGAGGGAGTGCCAGTGTGCAACGACCACGTGATTAGGCCAGCTTCCTTCTGTGAAATAATATTAGTACTCGTTTTTGCAAATGTGAGTCGCATGGATGACAAAATGTTATCCTTTTCTGCCTCTTCTTTGGGGCCATCATTTTGGCAATGGATCCAGGTGGGTAGAGTCATGAAACATTGTGTCCTGAGTCAGATTTTGACCAAACATCAGTGTGATGTATGGAAAATGACACAAACCCTCTCTGATGTGTCCTTGGATATTTTCTTTTAGTGCTGACATGAAGAAGGGGGAGACTTATGACCTGTACTGCAGCCAACCACCAGGGGGCGACTGATATATTTTTCCCTCCTTTTTAATACGCTCTAAAGTCTCAGGATCTACCAGTAGCCGCCGGGCGAGGGCTTTTATTTTGAAGAACCGGAAGTCGCCGTGTTTTGATAACGGTTACGGAAGACGCTGTCATTTGCTCCCCCATCTCACTGATATCTCATCCAAGCTTTTTTTTTTCCCCGTCGATAATTAAACGACAGATGTAACCGGCTCACGGAAAGCCACAATGGGACTCACACCGAGGCGCCTCCCCGGTGTCAAGCCGTCGAAAGCGCTCCTGTCGCTGCCTTTCCTGCTGACATTTTCCCTCGTCGGGAGCCAAGGCGACGGCGGCGCGATGGACAACGTCGCGACCGAGAGGATGGCTGAGGAGAGCCACCGACAGGACAGCGCCAACCTGCTCATATTCATCATGCTCCTCACGCTGACCATCTTAACCATATGGCTGTTCAAGCACCGCAGGTTCAGGTTCCTGCACGAAACGGGGCTCGCCATGATCTATGGTAAATAAATAAATAAATAAATAAAATGAAATAAATAAAAGACCACAGCCTGCTCACTTGGCGTCCGTGCTAATAGCTGCTAGCTCCCCAAACTAAAGCAGAAAGACTGAAGGATAAAGATCGTCTGACAGCCCATCTTCAGGTTTCAGGATACACGTAGGGGGCTCCCCGAGGTGTGTCGTTACCATTTATCCACTGTTGAGCTCTTCCTGTATCACGCAGGAGCTGTGTCAAGATGGTATCATGGGCATTTAGTTGTGTTTTCTCTCACATTGTCACCGTCAACTTAACCACAGAGTGAAATGCCAACGACGGTGGCGGCCAAAATAGTCTGAAAGTGAATGACGCTGGAGGTAAAATGCCCTTTATCCAAGCAGACACCTGCAGCATCAGCCTCTGATGATTAGTAGGAGTAGATGGTGTCTTCTTTTTCAGCTGAGTCTAATTAACTTGGCCCAATTAATATTTGTTTTTTTTTTCCCTTTTGACAGGCCCCAATCTAATTAAAGTATTTAGCACGGCCAAATAATCCAAAGCAGGTGTTTTAAATAGAAACTCATCCTAATTTGCTGCACAAGGAATCAGACAAGCAGCCACAGTTTTGTATTTATTTTATTGTTTTTATCTATTCTTTATTTTTATAAACTTGCTTTTAATTGTATTTTTTGCCTTCACTCCCTCCCGCCTCTTCCTCTTCTTCTCCGAAGGCCTGTTGGTGGGTGTGATCCTGCGTTTTGGCGTCCACGTGCCCCAGAGCATGAGTGACGTGATCCTCAGCTGCGCCGTCAACGCCAGCCCCGCCACCCTGCTGGTCAACGTCAGCGGGCGCTTCTACGAGTACACCCTGAAGGGCGAAGTCAGCCGAGGCAAAGGTCACCAAGTGCAGGACGATGAGATGCTGAGAAAGGCAAGTGGGATACATTTCTAAGGGTTTGTCAGTAACTGTTTAGATAAACGCTCTCTTTACTGTGCGACTGTACATCATGTGATAAACAATCTCTGCAAGCCGTTACATATATTTAAATGTAATCTGTCTATGAAAATGGTAAGTAAATAATGTTCATTCACTAGTTTGCATACACAAATTAGACTCTATGGTTTGGAAACTTTGGAAAGGTGTGTCTAGTTCAACATGTCGGGAGTTCAGTACCTGAAAATAACCTCTTAACTTACTGTCGTCTTCAGGTGACCTTTGACCCAGAAGTGTTCTTCAACATTTTGCTGCCTCCCATCATCTTCCATGCCGGTTACAGTCTGAAGAGGGTAAGAAGGACAAAGGGACTAACGATACACTGATTATGTTCAAACAAATGGGATAATATGCTTTATAGGTAATGAAATGCATTTTTACATGTGACTCTTTGCACACAAGTTTGCAGATATATAGTTATTGTAATATTTATCAATAGTGCCCCGTTAAAAACCCCTAGACAGCCTCTGATTCAGTAAATATGTGTTGTTATCTGTTGCAGAGACATTTCTTCAGAAACATTGGCTCCATCCTGGCCTATGCTTTCGTGGGAACAGTCATATCCTGCTTTGTTATTGGGTAGGTCATTTGCTGATCTGTGACATGCGCCTCAGGTGGTTTTAACCCTTGTGTCTCACTCAAATGTAGTAACAGTTTAAAGATTTTGCCTGATTTCACCAAATCAGATTTTGTTATTGTTCTTCTTCTTTTCTCCTCTTAGGTTGATCATGTACGGCTTTGTGTCCTTCATGAAAGTCGTGGGCCAGCTTGGGGGAGATTTCTACTTTACCGACTGCCTCTTCTTTGGGGCCATTGTTTCGGCAACAGATCCTGGTAGGTAGAGCCATAAAATGTGGTTTTCAGAGTCCGGCTTTTTACTCAATATTCCTGTGCTTTTATGTAAATTATGCACCTTCTTGTCCCTGTTATCAGATATTCTTTCTGCGTTCTTGTCCTGCTGAGCATTATTTTTCAGCTCTTATTCTCTGAAGTGTGTTTTTCTCCTCTGTGTCTCAGTGACAGTGCTGGCTATCTTCAATGAGCTAAAGGTAGATGTGGACCTGTATGCTTTGCTTTTCGGGGAGAGTGTCCTCAATGACGCTGTGGCCATCGTCCTCTCCTCGTAAGCATTCATTAGACACTACAAAAATATACACACGCAGAAACAACATACACATTTACACAAGAGTTATTAGTTGCCTTCCCATGGTCCATACTGGCTACAAATTACCATCACCACATATTACCATCTCTCTTTTTGTGCTAAAAAAAGGCAGCCATATTTAGGTGAAGCTCTTTGAGGCCTTTGAATTTCTTGCCCCATCACATAAATTGACATTGCATCAGGGAGAGTTATTTTCATGGCCAGTTTTGAACAGGAGAGCTAAATAACACTGACCAATAACTCTTGAAATGTACGCACTGACATGAATATTGTTTTATGGCAGACTGTATCATAATGTGAATCCACGCTACAATTTTCTGTGTTTACTGACTTGCACTGTAATGAGGCTAACTGTGGCAAATTCAGCATTTTGTGTTGTACATTGCACATGAATGGACACTTACCATACTAACATCGGTCCCTGTCATTTCACTGCTTGTCTTCCTTCACCCACCCTGTGTCATTCGTCGTCCACCCGTACGTATGTATGCAGCGTTATCCTCCGCTTGGAGAAGCAGGGTAGGCAGGGGGCTGCGGCCGTGCTCTCCCCAGGAGACGATGAGGAAATGCTGGGGGAAAACCAGACAGTGACTTCCCCATTGGGCGGGTGGGTTGGGCGGGTGGTGGGTAGGGTGGTCTGTTTGCGTGGTAGTGCTGGCAGATGTACAGTGTTAGAACCTGATCATCTCAGCTCAGTGGGTTGGGGTAGTTAATAAGAATGTAGCCTTGAACCTCCACCCATTAGGATGATCGCTGCCCCTCCCCTACTAGCTCCTTGTCTGATTTTTTTCAGATTTTACTCTCCCTGCTAGAAAGTACTATCAAAGATTTGATAATCCCTGCGTGTAAACTGCTGAACATTAATGCTGGCTATTTGCTTTGAGATCATTTTGGCACTACTCTTCATCAATGGGTGGCATGTGAATTGTTTCTATGCTCTTTAGTTCTCTGTGCTCTTTAGTACTCTTATTGGATATCAACCAAATGGTGTTGAGTGATCCAAGATCCAGTTAGAATTGAGCATGCAAAACCCCAACTTCCTTCCCATTTTTAAAACTGTAAAACCCAACTCCAGTCAATGTGGGTGTCTTTCAAAGTCTTTATCACAGACAACCAAAATTCTCTACATTTAAACAAAATTGGATCCACAGCAGACTTTGAGCATCAGCTGTAATTGGATTTGGGTTGCTACAGGTTTGATTTGATCACTTCATCTTGTGTTTTTTATGTGAGCATGTGTTTAACCTTTGACCAGTTCTCCCTCCTAGATTCTTGGGAAGCGTTTATCTTCTTTTTTCCCCCCCAAGTAAATGTTTTCTATGGCTCTCTCCCCCCCTTAGCTCCATCGTGGCGTACCAGCCTGCTGGAGACAACAGCCACAGCTTTGAGGCCATGGCCTTGTTGAAATCCTTCGGCATCTTCCTGGGCGTCTTCAGCGGGTCCTTTGCTCTCGGGGTGGCCACTGGAGTCATGACAGCTCTCATATCCTCCCAAGTTTTGCTTACGATCACATAATCTATATTCATATTCAGCAGTGTGCATAAGCGGCAACAGAGAAGGACTACTGGGTTTAAAACAGCTCATTGAAGTTACTGCTAAATCCTCATTTAAGCAGTTTTGAGTCGTATTTTATCATTTAGAACCAGTTCTCTCTAGGCGGCTAATTCGCATGTACACATTGGCGTTTCTGTTGTCACTTCTGAGTGCTGCTGGTGCATGTTTTTGCCCCTTGACTTTCAGTTTTCATCACGTGACCAAGTTCACTAAACTGAGGGACTTCCCCTTGCTGGAGACTGCCCTTTTCTTCCTCATGTCATGGAGCACCTTTCTATTGGCTGAGGCCTGCGGGTTCACAGGTACGCCTACGCACAGCTCTCATAAGCATGGTGTCTGAAGAGCGTCAACTTGGGGTTGGTCTCAGTCTTCTGACAAATATATAGATGACTTTTTAATAGCATTTTAGTCATTTGATCAGTCATTAGTTAACCGTTGTACCAGCAGCTAGAAGAGCTTTTGCTGTCTCAAACAGTTTTTTTTCCTGAGGAAGTTCCAAGTAAAACGCTGAAGTAGTGAAAGAGAAAAGGTGAATCATTCACTTCAGGGCAACGGAAACCATCAAATCAGATGAAACACACATTCAGGTCACACGACAACGGCGTTGTTGTTGGTTTATCGCTACAATGGATACATCTCAGTTCAGTTCGATTAGCCGAAGACAGAGCCTTTCTTTACCTATTCATACAGCACCGCATTATGTGATTGTAGTGGTCATATAGGCTTATTTTTCATGCGTTTGCCCCTTTAAAATGAGTTGTTTGTGAATCATATTCATGAATCATAATCAGAATGAATAAGAATATAAGGAATGAAGCAGATCATATTCTGTGTTTTTCATATTATCAACAAAATCTCAGACTAAAACCAACAATATCTTTGTGGCTCTTTCTACCCCTTCATTCCTATTGATCACATGATGATAAAAAACAAAAATGCTCACAAATACTTACAGCTTAAATTAAAAAAGGGCTCGGCCATTTTTTAAAACTGCCGTTCGCTTTAGTTTTAGCCAGTATTATGCAAACAGGACAAATTAATGGCTTTGCTGGGGATTATCTAAAGCAGCAGACTTTGGAGCTCTCTGAAGTACTAAAAGCAACAGGACCAACCAACCAACACTGAAAAAGAAAAGGTATTTGGGTCTGACTACCAAAAAAACTACATTGGCTGTGTTCATGACAATGTGCCAATGTAGGCAGGATAAGTTCATGGTTGGTCTTTTCATGGGATTTATTAGCTATAACAAAAACACAGAATGTGACCTGAGCTTTGTTTTTTTTTTTTTTTGATAAACCTTGAAGTGAAATCTGTGTATCTCTGGTTATATTCAGGCGTGGTGGCTGTGCTTTTCTGTGGGATCACTCAGGCTCACTACACCTTCAACAACCTCTCCCCCGACTCTCAGGACAGGACCAAACAGGTGATGTGCCGTCACAAGGCTTTTGTATTCGGTCTCATCGTGTCTATTATCTTTAAGCGGCTCTGTGACTCATTCATATGATTGCCGGTTGCTGAACTGAAGAAAAAACAGAATAAAATGTGAAGTCAAAACACAGAGAAATATCGTAAGTGAAAATACTCAGAAGAGAGGAAGCTTTACAGCATGTGCTGTTCTGTGGTAATAGCACAAATGTCACTGGGAGAGACTTCTGAGAAACCCACAAGCTGAGGTCATTAATGCACTGAAGTACAGAGGTGATCTAATTCTGTCATTTGAGCTCTGTTGAACAGGTATAAATAAGCATATAAGGGCTAAATAAATATGTTTTGGGTGGTTTAGATCTTAACAGGTGTGAACTCGTGGTGTATCCATGGTGACGGTGAGACAGAGGGGAAGCAAAATAGAAAAGTTTCTTTTACCTCTTACACGTCCAAGATAACATCTGTGAGAAAATTTGAGTGTGCACACTGTGTTCTCAGTCATGTGATTAGCTGACACTGTTTAAGTAATTTCTAACAGATAGTGGGAAGCAGATTTTGAGGATTTTTGGAGTTCTGGTTTTCACTGAAGAGGGTTTACATGAGGTTTTTTAACATGTCTGTCAATAGGGGACGAAATCTGCTGGCTGATTGGACATCCGTTTGTTTTATCAGCTCAGTAGCCATATATTTAAATAAGTGGGCAGTAAATAGGGACTAGCATTACAGTTAATTGTTATCTTTAACTTTTTTCCCCATCTTATAAACTGCAATGAAGAATTTTGTTGCTTTGAATTAAGAATGACTCAGGACCTCTACACATTACTGCTTATCTGTGCTCCTTTTATCTAGCTGGACATCTTGTCTGAATTAGAAACTTTCTGATGTGCTGTGATTTCTAAGCATACTTTTCTCTAGAAATGTGATAACTTGTAACATTTTTGCAGAAATGTCAAATTTGAGTCATCCGACAGTTCAAGCAAAGGCAGTGTGTACATTTCAAGAAACTTTCTCAGCAAAACTTTCACCCAGCGTGACGCCAGCGCTGTGTTAAGCCCTCATACAGTTTGCTTACATAATTTAGGTTATCCTTAATTTTATTTGTCTATTTCTCAACAGCTGTTTGAGCTGCTCAACTTTCTGGCGGAGAACTTTATCTTCTCCTACATGGGTCTGACTCTCTTCTCCTTCCAGTCACACGTCTTCAATCCCATGTTCATCATCGGAGCCTTTGTATCCTTTACTCAACGAATCCAGAGATGATCGGCTATCCAACAAAGCACGCTGCTCCACATAAACACTGTTTATTTGTATATTTTTGTACTCTTTTGTCTTATAAAGTTACAGTACAGTGGAGCTGTCTGAATCAGTTATGGATAGCAACTTTATTATCATATATTCTGTTGCTAATGCTGATAAAACTGCAGAAAGAAAGAATATTATTCAGTACTTCAAGGAACCCTAGAATAACAGAACTAGCAAAAACAACCAAGACAGATTAGTCAACCAGACATAGTTTCCATTCTCACGCTGTGTTACTTTCCAGTGTTTTGTGTCCTTGACCTTCTCGCGTCGCGTAGGTGGCGGTGTTTCTGGGAAGGGCAGCAAACATCTACCCTTTGTCCTTCCTGCTCAACCTGGGCCGAAAGAACAAGATCGGATCCAACTTCCAGCATGTCATGATGTTTGCAGGTAGGGAGCGTTTTGCAGGTAGTCTTTCAAGCTTTCTCTCAGCTGGGACCAAAATGACTGATCTACTTCTCAGCTGGGACCTTGTTTCCATTCAAAAAAAAAAAAAAAACATAAGTGGACCAAAGTAGCTCCAAGCCTGTACTTTATTATTAGCCTAGATAATTGTGTGCTAAGACAGTTTCCTCCTAGACCAACAACACTTCTAACTCAGATACAGATTTGTGATGAATAACAGCCCTTGTGTCAACTGACATTTACTGTAACAGAAATCGCCTACGTGTCTTTGTGTCTGAATATGCAGATTGGACTTTTATTATGCAGAAAATGTTTAGCATTTTCTCGTAAGACGTTGGCAACCTTCAAAGTAACTGATTAACCTTGTCAGACGTTACAGTGGTGGATGACTGCACCACCAGCTCTGAGATGAAGCATGACAGCATGATTAATTTAAGATGAGCCAAAAAGTCTGACTTAACAAATAAATATTTTCACACACACACACGCACATGCTGTGATTCATTCTCACACTCATCTTGTTGCCCGTCTCCAGGTCTGCGCGGGGCGATGACCTTTGCTCTTTCCATCAGAGACACAGCGACCTACGCCCGTCAGATGATGTTTTCGACCACGCTGCTGATCGTCTTCTTCACCGTCTGGATTTGTGGAGGAGGCACCATGCCCATGTTGTCTTTTATGAGCATCCCGTAAGACTGTTTGCATGCATTTGTGTCTCTGTTCAGGTCTATGTGTGTGTGCGTGTGTGTGCGTGCGTGCGTGTGTACGTGCGTGCTTCATCCCCTCTTATGAATAGTATTCTGTTAAAGTCACTGTTGCCACCTTTTCTTTTTCAGTGTTGGAGTTGACTCTGATCAAGACACCTCTGTGAGTAAATTGTACAAATTGATATCTCCTCACTCCTTTTTTTTGCTTGCTTGTTAAGTTTCTATCATCAAGTAAAAATAAAATGTTATTCGTAACTAATTAAAAATGTTTTGTTTAATAGAGTTCAGCGGTGTTGGATGGGTC
>JAOXYL010000078.1:14246520-14269869 GCA_028564955.1 Terapon puta
ACACACACACACACGGCTCTCTCGCAGCACTTTAGAAAAATTCCTCGCGGCCGGCCAGCGTGAACTCGATGTGGGAAATAACTCGACTGAACAGATTTTAGCCATCTCTTCCTCTGCGTGTTTGCATCGCTGTGATTTTTTTTTTTTTTTTTTTTTTTTAAACCCACACGTTGTGTTTTCTTCACCATCTGCGGCCCTGACCCTGTAATCACAGCTCTGTGATCGGAGTTATGGTGATCAACGTGGTGATTTTGGTTCTATGTTTAGGAAGTTTATGTATGTTGTATTTCAGGGAGACAGATTTTTGGACTCTTGTTTGAGAAATCAGTTACATAAGGGTGTTTTTAAAATGGTTATAATTGAATAAATCAGGAATAGGCTCATGTCCAGTTTAAAAAAAAAATACACACTACAGGCCAAAAGTTTGGAAGCAAGATCAGATTTGTACAAGAAAAACAATAATAGTTTCATTGGTATACTTTGCAACAACATAAATCTGATAATTAAATAAAGAGCAGCTTATCAGATTTTTATTCTAATAATCAGGTATTTGAGTTTTTCTTGCTTAGACTTTGCTCCCTTCAAAAATGTAAAATGTACAGTATTTTCTTCTGAAATGTAGTGGGTAGAAGTATAAAGTGGTATGAAATGAAAATACAGAAGTACCTCCGATCTGTCCCAATAAATGTGCTGCTGGTCTTCTCAGAGTTTCTTTAATTGGATTATGAACTGACAAACATCTGGATGTTATGGGAACAGATCTGTTTAAACTCAAATTGAGTTGTTTGTTCCTGCTCCCAAACCTCTGTCCTCTGCAGTTTACAGTAAATCAAGTTTTCTCCTCGAGTGCAGTTTAGAAAATGCTTCAACCGAGCTGCCCATTTAGTCGTACAAGCATAAATTTTACTCAGTATGTCATGCAAACAGGTTTTTTTAATCCCACACAACAGTTAAGGTTTAAAATAATACAGATTGTCACCATTTAAACAAGTGAACTTACAACACAGTGAGCAAATGAGGCACTTTGGCAGGGGTGTGTGTGTGTATGTGTGTGTGTGTGTGTGTGTGTCAGATGCCACACAATCTGCTTAAAAAACATTAAATAAAACTTTAAATTCCATCATCTGATTACAAGAGTCGAACCAAACCTGCGCTGTGTCTGCTTCTCAAACCAGCTTTATTGTTGAAGTTATCAGTTATATGAGCTCTTATATCAGGCAGAGATAAGATGTATGAGTGAGGAGGAACCAATCTCTCACACACACACGCAGTTCATAAGCACTCGGCCATGAATGTCACACGGTAACGCAAACACAGGTGGACACACAGAAACACAGATATGCACACCTGCCTGCTCTGCTTTTTCTTTTTTTTTTAACCCAAAACAAATATTTCAGAAGTTGAAAGACGTCATTGGTAAAATGAAGCAATAAAAGATAAAAGGTTTGTTTATTTGAAACCTTTTTCCATGTCCCCACGAAGAGTAAATGTGTGCGTGTACATTGAGTATGCTACACCTTTACACACAGTAAATATTTCAGTATCAGACTTGTTGAGGAAAAGCTTCCAGGTATCAGCCTGCAGCAGCGAATATCAGTAAATGTACCAGCAGCGCCTCCGTGTGGTGTCATCTGAAACGCAAATTAAAGTTCAATTCAATTAAAGTGCCAAAATATTTTCTGGTTCCATCTTCGTAAATGCAGTATTTAAAACAGAACATTTTAAACATTTTATAGACAATTAAGAAAATATTTCTTATCGACATGATTTCTATTTGATGACTTCATTATGAGGGGCAGGATTTGACCTTTCTTCTTCTCTTGCTCCAGTAGTTGTAGTTCTGAGTCTCCCCCGAAGTGACCATGGCGGACAGCGCGCACTGTTTCTACTGCCGGGAGGACCTCGGCGGGAAGAGGTTTGTCCGCAACGAAGGCAAGCCCGTGTGCGTCCGCTGCCACACCAAGTTCTGCGCCAACACCTGCGCCGAGTGCCGCCGACCCATCCCTGTGGAGTCAAAGGTTTGTGGTGCAAGTTTTCCTGTGCACGTGTTTCGGCGTTGCTTTATTTTTCCTCTCGTCTTAACTGTTCCTTGCCGCACCCCATCAGGAGCTCAGCCATAAGGGCCGGTACTGGCACGAGGAGTGTTTCCGCTGCGCCAAGTGTTACAAGCCGCTGGCCAAAGAGCCCTTCAGCACCAAGGACGACCGCATCATGTGCGGGAAGTGCTGCTCCAGAGAGGACGCTCCACGCTGCCATGGCTGCTATAAACCCATACTGGCTGGTAAGACAACCAGCTTCAAACCCCGGTTTTGGAGCAACAGCTAAAAATTTAATTCTGAAATGGAGCCACTGTTAAGTTTGACTATTTCCGATCAGTCGTGTTAAGCTTTGCAGTCGAGTCAAGTTTCAGCACCGAGAGCGAATTTGACTTCCTCGTCACTCTCTGATCCAACATCTCCTTATCTGTCGTCCCTCCGCAGGCACAGAGAGTGTGGAGTACAAAGGGAACTCGTGGCACGACGAGTGTTTCACCTGTTGCAGCTGTAAGCGACCAATAGGATCGCAGAGTTTCCTCTCCAAAGGAAACGACGTTTACTGCTGCCCCTGCCACGACAAGAAGTTTGCCAAACACTGTGTCAGCTGCAAAAAGGTCTCAGACTCAGTCCTCATTCTTCCTGAAAGCCAGAGCTGAACTCGAACAACCTGCAAAGACACGTTTTAACTAGAGATCTGTTGCTTTATGTCGCATCGAAGAAACCATATTACTAAAACAAATTCTGATGTGCTGATTCTCATTTTCTTAATTTTCCTCCAACTCCAGCCTATTACCTCTGGAGGAGTGAACTACCAGGACCAGCCGTGGCACAGCCACTGTTTTGTGTGCAGCTCCTGCTCGAAGCCTCTGGCAGGGACGAGCTTCACCAACCACCAGGACCAGGTCTTCTGCGTCGACTGCTACAAGACCTCTGTGGCAAAGAAATGCAGCGGCTGCCAAAACCCCATCACAGGTTGCTTTAAGTTCAAACTGTAGATCATATTGTTCTAAAATGCCAATTGAAAAGAGTAGCTAATATAATTTCATACGCCAGTCACTGTTACTGACATGTTAAAGTCTAAAACACAGTGCATCAGTAACATACATCCATTAAATGTGGGGAAATGGACACAGTACCAAACTGGATATGCAAGAGTTGAATCAGTGTTGATGCTGAACACGAAAACTAGTTGCATGTTAGAAACTGGAAGAAATGACTATGATATATATGTAAAAATGGAACATTAATCTGTGGCTCTTCCTGAAATGAGACACTGCAGTCTCAAAAAGCAAAAACTAATTTGAATTTGGTCTTTGTCAACTTATAAAAAAAGACAAAGACATGTTGATTAGCAAGAAATTGCCCTCAAATGATCAATAAAGTGAACATTAAGCAGTAACCAGGGACAAAACCTGTATCATAACCTGGGTAAACAATGATAACAGTTTCAGTTCATAGCGTTTTTTTTTTTTTTATCTCTGAAATCAAAACTGAAGCAGGTTAATGGTGTGTATATCCGTATGTTCACATGTTCGTCTAATCATATCTGGCCTACGGACAAAAACAAGTCATTTACCACTAACTGATATCAACCCAACCTGAGTGCAAAACCCGGATCAATAGCATACAATCACATGGTACTAACGCCTAAATGGACATACCCACCTACTGAATGTTGGAGTGTGTTGATTCTTTTCCTGCGTTTAAAGGGTTTAGAAGAGTGTGTGTGAAGAAGTTCACCTCTGCAAAATGACAAAGTGATGGATGAGTTCAGTTTCAGTCTCCTTGTCTCCTTTCAGGTTTTGGAAAAGGCGTGAACGTGGTGAACTACGAGGGCAGCTCCTGGCACGAATACTGCTTCAACTGTAAGAAGTGCTCCCTCAGCCTGTCCAACAAGCGTTTCGTAGCCAATGGGAAAGACATCCTCTGCACCGACTGTGGCAACAAGTAGATGCCAGGGATCCATAAAGTCAAAATGTTTAGTTTTTTTTTTTATTTTTACGTAAAGGCCAAATTTTCAACATTCTGTTTAATATCTCTTCAGTTTTTGGGATTTCCATGAAGTGATGGAAACGTCAGGACCCACTTGTTTTCAAGCTAAATTTCAAGCTAAAACAGTTAAAAGCGTGTCCAGAGGTGGTACAGAGATTGTTGTAGGAAACTGTTAACACAAAAAAAGTGTGATATTACAACATAAAAACTATGTAAACAAGCAGCAGATGAAGTTGATGCTGCGTATGATTATTCAGATCATATGAAACCTTTGTAATTCAGAAAAGCTCTCTATATTTTTTTATGAGCTGATGGAGTCGTCACTTTCATTCGACAGAGTGTCTGCCAAAGTGTTGCGGTGTGTTTTTTAAAGTTGAAGAATCAATGCTTGTATGTTGCGGTTACGAAGCAGAAATTTGAAAGAAATATGTGAATTTGGATTGATTGAATTGTCTTTTTTTATCTTTCAGCACAAAAAAACAGCAGCTTTGGTTAGTGGCATTAATGTGTGTTTTTTTTTTTTGTTTTAGAGGTGACATTTTACTGTGACCAAACATCCTGTTAGATATTCAAAAATATGTATCTATACTTGTAATTGCCAAGGGATCACTATGCTTATCGTACATTTTAAGTGAACTTTTATGCACTTTTCTTAGCCAATTTTCCCCCTTGAGGAAAGAGAAAATTTAAATATCAAATTATATTACTGTATATGCAAGCTGTATGCTATAATGTGTTAAAAAATAAACGTTTTATAAAAACGAGTATTGCATTTGTTTGTATTGATTTAACACTGAAGGGTCCTAGAGCAAACGAAAAAACAAATCATGTTCATACCTTTCATTTGAATTAGTCTCATGGAAATGGGAACTCAGCTGGTATAGATATATATATTTGTATTGTTCTGAATAGAAGGAAGTTTTGATGGCATACTTCTTGTAAGTCACTTTGCACATAAACATTACCATACTATAGGTCAGCTTGTTTTTATGTGAGCTTCATATTTGACTTTACATGTGTACTGTTTACAGAAAGCAGTGCGTGTCTTATGATGTTTTTTTTTTTTTGTTTTTTTTAATTTGCCGACTGGTAAGATGATATTCAACATGTAGACACCCGGTCTCACCTGTCCAAATAATTACAGGGGTGGACCAATCACAGTGGGAATACGCTCTCTGCTCCGCACACAGTCGCACAGTCTTTATTTGCAGAGACAGCTTTGTGGTCCATCTTCTGGGCCGTCCTCAGAGCTTGTTGATTAAAACCAATGAGGCACTTTGCTGCTATTGTGAGTCCGGAGCAGGGTTGTCCTTCAGCGATCCTCCTTTGCTTTTAGGATTTTTTATTCACACAGGTAAGTGCCTTTTCCTTTTTGAAGGCTTAAATGATGTCTCTACAGTCTTTTTTTCCCCCTACAAACCTTATCTAGGACTCATTTCATTCGGTTGATGCACAAAGATTCTTTTAAGTGGAGGATAATGGAAAAGTGAATAAACGTCTCTTTTTCAGAGTTGTGATGACTTTTCTTGGGAAAACCTTGAATGTGTTAGTCACTCTGTCCCTGCTGAGCAGCCATGCCTGCACCACGGGGGAAGGTAGGAAAACCTTTTTTAATGAATACGACTGGTAGTTATAAGTGTAACAGGATTTTATTATAATTTATAGTTGTAGTCAAGTTGATTCATTCTACCACCTTGTCTTTTGAGAGTGAAACCTATTTCTCATCCCAAACTAAGTGCTAATCATATTTTAAATTACAACCTGTGTGGCCAAACCTTCAGAGAAAGTCATGGTGTGGATCGTAAATAAGTCAAGAATATCTAAAACAAACACAGAATCAGCAGTTAAACACTACGCGGCTATGCTCTTAAATATATGGTCTCTCTCAGTCATAGATGAAAGGTCAACAGCTGGAGATGGTATGAGAGAGTTGTAATATGTTAACCAGTTTAACTGCCGGCCATCTGTTGGCTTTTATTACATTTCGAGCTCCTGCTTCCAGAAACTAAAAAGTTTTTCTGCAAAATAATGAACAGAAACTATAGGAATATGTTAAAATAAGCAAAACAACTACCAATTAATGGATTCATAAATGTAATGGATACAGTATTAAATAATTAATTTACTTTCCTTAATATGAAGGAGTTCAGTTTTGTCCATTTATTCTAAACAGTTTTGAAGATTTCGTTGTTGTTTGTTATTTATCAAGTAAATGTCAAAGATGTGCCGTTTTTCTCTTTGAAATGTCTTCATGTGGTTTATATGATCAAACAGAACAAGCCATCGGAGGAGACATCGGTAGGCTCTGCAATGCACTTTCATCATTTTCATATTTTATAAGCTCCATGAATAAGTCATGAATCATTCAAATAACCAAACAAGTTCAATTAAGGTGTCCCAACATGCAGACATTACTGACTTTCAGCTGCACTCCACACAGGTCATTTATGTAAATATCAACAGTGATAGTCTTAAAGGAGGACTCCGTCAGTTTAGCTTTGCACGCCTGTAACTTTTTTTTTTTTTAATCTAAAATCTTTCTGAAAATAGAAAAAAAGCAGCATCAGAGAGACATAACACTACAAGCCCCCACAGGGTCTACTGATTTGTGTCTGTCAGTCCTTCTCCCCAGTCTATGGGGTCATTTGGCCGACTTCACCTTCGCATGCACCCACTGGAGCCTGAAGCCTCACGTCCCCATCCCGGCCCTGCAGGAGCTCACTGTCTGCTTCAACCTGAAGTTAGAGGTACTCGTGACAAATATCCCTTTTAGACTTACGCTTGGACTCTCAAAGGACGACCGCATGGATCAGGACAATATGACTTTGCATCACTGTGACTTTCATCCGCCATATCCAGGTCCGGGCTTCCTCACCGTGGACCGCCTTCATGTACCGTCACCCTGAGGCGCAGTACACCGAGCTGGGCTTGGGCGGAAAGTGGGGCCGTCTGGTGGTCTGGCTGTTTGGGACGGAGTGGACGTCGCCCGAGATCAACCTTCGTCCGTCACAGTGGTACTCGCTGTGCCTGACCTGGACAAGTGCTAGAGACAAACCCCTCCTCTACGTCAATGGCAACCTGGTGGACATCACGGCAGGTGAGTTGAAGGTTTCTGAAGACTGGAGGGCACCAGAGGGTGGCCTCAGTGAACCAGTCATGCTGTAATATTTTATTTTTTGTTTTAACATCTGATCACGGACATATTTTATACTATGATGATGCTCTATTGACAAATTTGTTATATATCAATGAATAGATAAAGACAAATTCCCACTTTGAGGGGTGTTAGGTTTGTATTTCTTATGGCAGGTTAGTATTTGCTTGATAGGTAATTATCTTTATTGGAAATTTTATTGGGAGCTGATTAAATGGAAGAGCGAGCTTTTTCTTTTTGTGTCTGTTGAATGTAAGAATTTTGCTTTTATACTGCTGATATCTCAATGGAGTGCCAATCCAGTTCATCTAAAATTTGTGAACTCAAGTGTGTGGAACGCCTCATAAAGTAAAGGAAAATGAGGCCTGGGACTGCTGTAGCATTTAAAACTTTAAAACAACAAGGCTGAGAAATAATCTGTGTTAATGGGGACTGACCATGGTTTGCTATATATTCACTGTGTTGCTGTCTAGGTAGTAATTGGGATATTAGAGAGTTGTGTCTCCATTATGCTTCTTTGGTCCTTTTTTTGGTCTGTGGTCATTTTATTGTGTATTTGATCCTTCTTCGTGCTATGCCACCCTGTTTTCTCCCCCCCCCAGCTCACCGTGTAAGTAAAACTCCCCCCATCACCCCCTCGTGCTGCAAACTGGCCCCCAATGGGACGCTGACTCTGGGAGCGTCACACATCCTGGTCAACGGGAATATCCAGATTAACAAATATACCGGCGTGCTGGGCAAACTGTCTCTGTTTCGGGTATGGGGGCGAGAGCGCAGCCCGCAGGAAGTGACCTCGCTCAAATGCACGGAGGGCGACCTGGTGAAGTGGGAGTCCGACCACTGGGACACTCAGATTTGTGCTCCCTTTCCCTCCGGCCTGCAGTGCGGTGAGGAAGTGGAGAGCATCCTTTACAGTAGCTGGCATATGTTTTGTCTTCTGTTTCTACAAATAATGAAGTGAAATCAGTTTCAGATATTATGAGCACTACATTTACCTCAAATTCACAAGCTGCATACTTCCTCCCATTGTTGCCTCCCGCAGCGGTTACACAACCATCTGTCAGTTTCATCGAGCGTTTTACAGCCTTTTCCTCCCTCAGTCGCAGCCTCTGTGGCTGCCTTTGGTTTACTGTACGTCCTCAGACCTCAGATTAAATATTGACCCCCGGCCTTTTTGTCAGTCAAGTAAATATAGAAGCCATTCTGTGATCAATAACATTAAGATCAGAGGCATTAATCACACACAGCCGTCAGAGCGGGTTATCTTACCTCTGCAAAGCCTGAACCTGCTGTAACATTCACAACACCTCTGACATATTTAAATACTGTTAATTGCTATATGAAAAGTATTATCGAATACCATGAATAATATAAAGACAGTCGTAGTTAAGGCGGACAATGAAAGAAGAAGTGGTCCTGTTTCAGTATCAACAGTAATTCATTGCATCCTCAAGTTCCGCTTTTTGGGTTTTCATGCTCTGTTTTGGCTCAGCAAATCATGTTTTGCCATTTCTGAGCTCATTTAGAATAAAACAAACATGAAATCGGTTTAATGATCTTTAAAGTTAAAGAAGACAGTCTCGTAGGGATTTACTGTAAAAATTAAAATGATGCTAAAATACTTAAAAAAAGATTTTTATTTGAATAAATGTCAAGTCAATATCCATCGCCTATCTATAATATTATGTCTCAGCTGTCTGTGGGGACTTAAAACATATTCATTTCATTGGTACCTTGTCCTACTGTGTTTTCATATACTTTTACAAATGATTAATTGTGTTTCATAATTTCTCCGGCTGACTGGCAGAATGGTCCATTTACGAAGTGAGACTGATGTTTGTCATCTACCGACTGGACGGGAACGACACGGAGCTCTACACCGTCAGAGAGATCGCACATCACTGGGTAAAAGAAAGCAAACAAGAAACCACCACTAAAGATAAAGTTCATTCATATGGGAAAATGACCATAAAGTATTCTGCATATTACACACTGAGCGCTGATTACGATAATAAAACCATTAACAGGTAAGGATTCATATTCAACCTACTACATTTAATTGCTTATCTGTTCATAAAATGTCTACGGGCTTGCATCATAATGTCCCGGTGATATTTTGATGTTGTTTCCTCACAGTAAATATTTGTTAACTGCTCTCTGCTGTCTGTTGCTCCCGTAGCTCAGAGAGGTGCTGCCGAAAGACATTTATCTATACAGAGTGTCTGTGTATGAAGCAACCAGGTATGAGAAGGTTCAAGTTTACAGCATTGACACAACATTTTATATTATATCGGCATATGGGAGAGAGGGGAACAAATGGGCCGTGCGCTTAGTGAGTTTCTCTGATTGCAGGTCCAATATTGAATACAGCTTTGAAAATACATCAGAAGAGGACAAGGTAAGAAAGCACTTACAGTACCTATAGACGTCGGGAAGTCCACCAATTTTGGTCATTGTTTTTTAGCAGATTTCTTGCAAATCAAACACTGATATTAGTTTTAGCCTCAAACATGCAGTGTGTCTGTAACTTTAAAATGTGTGCCTCTCATCTTTCAGGGGCGGTGGGCTCCGAGTAACAAAGGGTAAGGTGGTTCAGGTTTACTGTTTCAATTGATGTTGAAGGTTTTCTAAACAGAATATAATCTGACAGTGGCTGGAAAATAACATGATCAACTAAGAGATGCAAGACCTATTTAACAGCTCGATATTCCTTTATCTTTTAGATATATCTATATGCAAATGTACGACCACAAATGTGTAAAACATGTTGATTTTTGGAGTATTTACATTGTCTCATCTGATCTGAAGGCAGTAAATAAATCACTTACAGAAATTGTTTAATAGGGAAAAAAACAAAAGTAAATCTGACTGATGCAAAATTTTCTCAGCATGACTCGTTCAGCATGTCCGCATGCTGAGGTCATTACATGTAGACTCTGCTTTATTTTAAGAGCTTGCAAGTCAAATTACATGGGACCCACTCCAGCAGAGGACTGAAAAAACACTGCACGTTTCCCCCTGCAGGTTCAACTGCCTGGTTCATGTGAACGTCATCCCCAGTTTGGATGTTGCAGCTGTGCAGGCCGAGATATACACGGACCTTCAGATCCACTACAATCACCCCAGCGGGCTGCAGCTGCTGGCTGATCAGAACAGCATACGCACCACACCCATTGGTAGGGAAAATACTTCTCACCTACTTCTGTGTGTTTGCCTGTAAACTTTGCAGAAAATAAAAAAAGTTTAGGCTCACCTTCATAATTTTTGTCCGTTTCTAGAAAGTTTCGCCGCGGCCACCGCCACCCCTCCTGGTTCGTCGACAGAGTCCTCTCCGGCCACCACCACCGCATTCGAAAGCACCGCCGGCACCGCCACAACGACAGGACTTCCCTTTCCCAGTGGAGCCACCACCTCCACAGCAAACCCTGCAATTATCTCTGGTTAGGCCGATAATTTGAAACCACAGATATGCACTCAATTGAAGTTTTGGGTAGATTTATCATGGGATGTTCTTTAAACTCTAATCTACATGTGAAAGGTTAAACTGTTTCTTTTGTTTGGGTCCTTTCTGCAGAGCTGTATTTCGAAGTCAATGTCAACGTTTCCATAACAGGAGACTGTGACACAGAGCAGGTTCTGTCCACCTGGGTATGTCTGGCCTCTTTTAGTCTTGGGAATATGACACAGATCGGGCTTCACGTCCGTCTAAAAGGCGGCCCCTGACTCTCCGCAGCTCAACTCCAGCCTGCCTGACGACATGATGATGGTACTCGACCTCCAGCTGCTCCCCAGAGCTCACAGGTACGGCGTGCGATGTGGCTGCCACGTCGTCGTCTCACTGTCTGTCTCCAGAAGTATCACACGGTCTGATACCAACGTGCACAACTGCTGCCTGTGACTTTTCTCACTTCCAGGTATTATCCTTACCTGCAGTCACACCTCCGCAGCTCTCAAGCAGTAAGTAAACACAAAAATCTCTTGTGAAAAATGTATGAATTTCATAATTTCAGGTCATTCTTCTTCTGCTCACATGTGTTCAAGTGCTCACTTCATCGTTAAGTTTTGGCTTTTTAATTAGTTATTTGATTCACAGTGAAGAAGACACAGAGGCTCCTGCAGACGTCTTTTCAGGAGTTGAATGTAGTGCAGGATGAAAACTTTAACGGGCGCCTGCTATCTAGCACTTACAAATGACCTGGATTGGGCGAGTGTAAAAAACTCTCTACAAGAAAAATTATTTATTTAATATAAAGTAAAATGGCTGGGGGAATCATCTCAAAATAAGTATTAAATGACAGAAAAATACTCATGATTTCACATTTGGATGTATACAGGCTGGAACTAAGTGAACCAAAACGCATATTCTCAAACTTTTGTTGTTTCGTCCTCAGCAATACCTATAAATATGTAAACTGTAAATATTTTCATTCTTTTCCAGGTGATTGCACGCAGGGTCTCAAGGTATGGGTAATGTATCTCCTCACAGCATCACTTAGATCCAGAACAACTCACACTGGGGGCAAATTAATACACTGTTGAAGATGCACAATAGGGCAAATGATGAAAAAGTAACTGTGTTAAGGACTGCTTATCACTTTCTCAAAATGCATTCAAACCTGAGTGGGGCGTAACGATTCAATTTGGCTTTCTAATACGTGCATTAAATGTGTCACCTTCGGAAAACATTTACTGTGTCGAAAGTCAAAAGGACTGTTTTTGCAGCCGATCATGAACTCTTTGACTTTCTGCAGAGAGAGCTGCGTTTTCCAGGTTCAGGTCATGAGGTCACTGTCAGACACACAGGAAATGGAAGAGCAGATAAGAAACCTGCTGCTGATGCCTTATAATGATGGATCCGTCTCCATAGAGACCAGAGACATACAGATAAGTCGCATATGTGAGTTTGGTTGAGCTTCAGTGATTATAGTTATACTAACTGAGATCATATTACCACTGATGACTTACATTAAACCCTATAAAATATAGGCCGGATCAAAAAGTTGAATGATCGCTCTTTTTTTGCTCTTTTTCCATCTGTATCGCTATTTTAGTGATATTTAACTGCAATGCAGAAACACATGAAACAAGGAAGGGCATGTTTGCGTGGCCGGCTACCCCAGGAGGAAAAAACGCGACTTGGCCGTGCCCGAAAAACCCTCAAAGCTCTGCCACCCGACTGTGGTGAGTTCCTCGGATCTATCAACATTATGAGTGCCTGATCAATTCATAACATCACTCATCAAATGTTAGAATCCACGTCTATAAAAATATTTTTAATTTTCGAAATGTTGGCTGACCAAAAAATAAAAAACTTCTCACACTGTTGTCTGATATTTACTGTGGGAATTTTTGAGTAATTACAAAATACAATACAACAGTATTCCACTTAAATAGAAACACTTTTACATTTCTGAAATTTTACATTAATCAAATTAAAAACAACTTTTTATGTGAACCAGTTGCAAGGTAAATCCAGGTAAATCATTTTAAATGGAAGAACTGGAATTTTTAAAACACATCAGATTAGTTGTAAGTCAAGGCACTGACACAGTGTTTTCAAACAGGAAACTATTATATATATCACTGAATTTTTGGTATTTTTCAGGACTACTCTTCTGCTCTGTTGACTTTAAGCAGCAACAATTGCGTTACATGGAAAACTCAATTTCACATTAAATTGTCTTATTTAGAGCATCTTCTTCATACCAAGCTTTTCACTCTTCTAACACCTGTATTTTATTGTGGATATGTACCACCTCTCTGCTATCACTCTTCACCGAACCGGTGACCTGCACACAGTCATACAGTCAGTGTGTGTTTAGCTGGTTGTCAACATGAATTTAACACATGAATAAATACAGGCTTGTTTGAGAACTGATTACATCCGTTGAAATATATTTACAGTACTGTTGTGTGTTCAGGAGTCTGTCTGTGTGTTGACTCAGCGTGACGATAATGTATTGATGGCTGCTCACGAGCTGTAGGAGGCTGCGCTGCAAAATCATTAATCAGACGGCCGGTGTCACTAATGAGCAGAGGTAATAGATGATTCGTGATTTTCAGGATCAACAGCCTCCCAGCTGTTTCAGGGATGCATTTACTGCCAAAGTCAGAGTCTGGATAACACAGATAGCAAACACATACAGATAAAAAGTATTTATATGACACGTTTTCATATAAATAGAAACACAGGTGCTTTGTCTGTTAAAGTCTCACCTGTGTGTGTGTGTGTGTGGCAGTAAACTGTGTCTCAGTACGCACTGGATGGACCCGGATCTGGAAGCCTGCTCTCTTGTGGTTGAAACCATCCCAGATCTGGACCACGTCAAAGTCACCGCTGGTCTGCGCACACTTCATTCGTCTGTCTTATGTTGCAGTTGTCAAACTTCTGAATAATTTAATCTTTCAATCTGAAATATATGGTTAAAATATTAATGCAAAAGATTCAAATAATTTATAATCAGTCACATTGCAAAGCCAGCAGAGGGACAAATTAATGTTAAACTCAGGTGGATGGATTGGATTAGATTGGATTTAGATTTCCATGTGACTGTAGCATTTAAAGTCTCCACACTGTTGATTTCGGTTTCCCTACATTCAAATAAATAATAATAATGATAGGAAAGGTCAGGACTTTTTCTATGGTGGGACTAAAGTTGTATGACTTATCCTCAGAGAACGCTCTTGACGTGGTGGAGATGATCGAGGGTCTGCTGAGGAACCACTCCACGCTCAACTACCAGGAGCTGGTCACCGTCCTCAACAAGCTGGAGGACGTGGTCAACCTCAGCGTGGTCACACCGAACCTGGGCCAAGCTCTGATCAACATCATCTCTGACATACTGGAGTCCGACAGCAACCTGCTGCCCTTCACTAACACGTGAGGAGAGAAAAAAACACAATCAGGGATCCAAATCAAGAAATCCTCTTTGCTCCTCTGTTCACCCTCCTTCTCTGTCCCCCTCTCCAGCATCCTCAATATTACAGAGGCAGTGGGAGACAGGATGGTGGACTACGAGGGCTCCTCCACCCTGGTCGCCCCGGCCATCGCCATCTCAGTGGTGGATGTGGTTCCCGAACAGTTTGGCAGCTTGACTTTCGGAGTCTCGTCTGACCGCGCAGGCACAAAGCCCGAGGTCAGTAAATTTAACGTTAACAAATAAAAATAAAGTTTATCAGTACATCTGTGAGGAAGTACAACTATGTGGAGTTTTTTGGCAGCATCATCCCACAAAATGTCTGTTATTGTTGTCATTATTTCAGAACCATTTCCAATAGTCATATTTTGCTTTTTTGAAACGTTGAGACTGTTCAAAATGAACTTTCAGAATAATGTTTGGCCACATAATGTGAGTTTATTATTGTTGATTCGGAGGCCAATTTATATTCTGATTTTCGAAAAAGTGTGCCGTTCTCTCGGGGTCGGTGATACATTAAAATTTTCTAGCTGCCCATCTTCAGCTTAAGAGCTCAACACTGTCGATTCCTGGTATGTTTACTGTGCGGTGTGCACAGTTGGCGGGGAAGTCTCCTCGTGCCATTTTCAGCTTCCAAGGAGCTACTTGCAAAAAAAAAAAAAGAATACAACATGATAGTATTTTTATTTTGGTTTTGACTCCATGGAGCTAAATAATCAAGTGTGGGGTCTCAACTCCCGACAGTTCTGGGAATATTGAGCAAAAAGAAAGATAATCCCTGATTTCTTCTCTTCTGGTCCATTCTTTGATAAATTATTCAAAAATATTTCCGATCCCGGCCAACCAGCCAGCTGCAGCGTGCGTTTCAAATCGTCATCTTCCTGAGACCATAAGAAGAGAAATGACTGCTTCATTTCACTCCTTTCTTCCTGCACCTGTGGAATACAAATGTTTGTCTGTTCTCCTGTTTTCAGGAAAAATAACTGTTCAGTGAGCTGATATATACCCACATTCTTCTACCAAATTTGCGATTTAAATGCAGTAGTGCAAAAGAAAGCGATTTTATCTGTGCGTATTAATGTGACCATATTGTGAGCATTGCTGCTGAATCATTTTTAGTATTTATATTCTTGTTCCACGGTCTGCCCTGGATCACTTTGACTGTTAATTAAAGTCGCCACTGAGCTTTAAGGAGAACAAATAAATGTGTCTATTGTGTCGCAGATTTTCATCAACAGGTATCCCTTCAACGGGACGGTGGCTTTCATCTCCCTGCCGTCGGCCCTGCAGCACAGCTTCCCTCAGAGCAGCCACCGGGGCCCGCCGAGGGTCACCTTCCAGTTCTTCGGCATCCCGGTGCTCTTCAAGGTCCCGCTGCATGCGAGCGCTTCCTCTTCAAACAGGAAAAAACCTGCCGTCCTATCAGAGCATTTGAGGCCGCTCATGCTGTGTTTTGTTCTGCCATTATTTCCAGAGCAGCCAAAAGGGCCACGTCCTCAACACCTTTGTGGTGTCGGCCAGCGTGACCAACGCCAGCTCGCCCATCAAAGACCTGGACGAAGACGTCAAAGTCACGCTCCACCATCTCATACCCAACACGGTACGGTCGCCCGTCCTTCAAAGACACAGTCCAGGAGCATCGATCTGTTTCTGCTCACGCCGCGCCACAAAATTAAATGAGTCCGTAAGGCCCTCGATTAACGCTTCTTGTGTTTGTCGTCTCTGTCAAAGCTTTACAGGGACGTACAGTGCGTGTACTGGAACTTCAACAAAAACGGTGGGTCCTGTCCGAACTTATCGCCGCTCTTTCACGTCTTCTGTTTCTGCTGGATGAACTGTGTGATCCTAAATGTCACCTAGGTGGACACGGAGGCTGGGACGATTACGGCTGCAGGAGGTACAACAGCAGCTCCGACTACACGACGTGCCTGTGCGACCATCTCACACACTTCGGGGTTCTGCTGGTGAGCGTCGTATATTTCCGTTCCACCGTTTCATGGAGGTCACACTCAAAGGTTTCAGCAGCAGCAGCAGAGTTTAAGGTTTCAGAGAAGGGACAGCGGTTTAACCAGCAGAGGGCGCTCAAAGCACAACATATAAATGACCTTCTGAACGTCTTAGACAAATTTTATTATGCACTTAAAATAGTTCCACTTCTGTGGTGTTTTTACAGTTAGCAAAAAAACCTTTCTGTAAATAAGGTAATATTTAACATACTCTAAAACTAAAAATATCATTGTTTCAAATTCAGATTCTTCCCAAAACTGTCACTTGTGGCCCAATTTTGCCACGTAGTCACACACAGTAGTGCAAGAGGGAGCAAGTCATTTGAGCATTTCACCAAAGGAATAAAAAGATGAAAGTTCTCAGGTCAATTCAGTGTCAGTGGATGAAACTCTCAACAACTCTGTATGTGTGCGTGTGCAGGATGTCTCCAGGACTCAGGTGGACCCGGAGAACGAGCAGATCCTGACCATTATCACCTACATCGGCTGCGGAGTCTCGTCATTGTTCTTGGGGATCACTGTCCTCACTTACACGGCTTTCGAGTGAGACTCTGACTCTTTTCTAAATGTTGTCTACGTGTTAACTGTGTTTACGTGTGAGCTGCTGGTGGCTCCTGAAGGCCACGTCGATACAGTGCAGATCGATGTGAATGTGATATCTTTGCAAAAGATTGTGTTGGCATCCATTCGGTGATATACTCTGGTTATTTGAATATAACATGTTCTTGTGTTAATTCCACTTTCATTTAAACCGTTTTCTCTGTGTCTGATCAGGAAACTTCGTCGGGACTACCCCTCCCAGATCCTCATCAACCTCTCCCTGGCGCTGCTGGGCTTGAACCTGGTGTTCCTGGTCAACTCCTGGCTCTCCTCCTGGGGTCTGTACGGCCTCTGCGTGGCCGCCGCGTCCACGATGCACTACTTCCTCCTGGCGTCGTTCACCTGGATGGGGCTCGAGGCCGTCAACATGTACTTCGCGCTCGTGAAAGTCTTCAACGTCTACGTGCCCTCTTACATCCTCAAGTTCTGCGCTCTGGGCTGGGGTGAGTGGTTTCGGGCCTAAACAGCGTCACGCTCGAACACCTCTCGCGGTACTGAAACGTAAAGATGAACTGTCCCTCCAGGGATCCCTCTGGTGATCTGCGTCCTGGTGCTCATCGTGAACCGAGAGGCCTACGGCAGTCACCTGTACACGGACGCTCAGCCGACACTGGACAACTCGGACAACTTGTGAGTTTCGGCTTCATCTCGTATTCAGCGTCCACATCCTGATGCATGCTGAGACACAAGGGGCTCAGTCAGCAGCGAGAGATTTTTTTTTTAAATCTGATGGCTGCTGCGCTCAGTGAATTTTTAACCGCCTCCTCTCAAAATGTGTGTTTGTTTTGTTTTTGCCGCTTCACTTGGATGTTTGAGTTTTCGCTCTGCAGAAAGGCCCGTGTTCAGAGTCTGCCGCTGTTTTCGCTTTCATCGCCGCCCAATATGCAACTTGCGCGGGTGTGAAGTGGAAACTTATAATCTGTGTCCAGCAGTTTAACTTTTAGCTGAATATTTAGAGGATTTTTCAGAGTAACTTTAAAATAATAATAAAAAAAAAAAAACTTTTCTGTGGAAACACCTTATTAAACACAAATGAGCAGTTTTAGTTTTAAAACATGTCTGGAGGGGATCTTTAATCATTCACGTGCAATTAACAACTACAAGCAAAGCATTACTACACTGACATGACTATAAATTATGTTTTAAGGACCAACCATGAGTTTATAAAAATGATTTCTTCCAGCCATTTTGCCACTAATAGTTTCAGCATCCAAAAGCAAATGAACCTAATATACAGGAATTATTTAACCACCTGAGATATCGCCAGATCTCTTTTATTTATTTTTCCTTTTATTAAATTCATAAATGATATTACTCTTGGGATGAAATCTTTAGATAAAAGCCTAAATTGGCTGAACACCATTGTTACTGCTTCCAGGTTACAGATCAAGCTCATCTTGTAATGGTGAAAAAGGTCATTAGACATTAACACGATGATTCATTTTCTTTAATTACAGGGTGCGACAGTGCGGGTACGATCATGTTTCATTTAAATATTTCAAACTGCAGCACCCAGTTCAGTGTACCACGGCCTGTACGTGACATATCTCCCCTCTCTTCCCCCCCAGCTGTTGGGTCCAGGACGATGTGACGTTTTACGTGACCGTGGTCGCCTACGCCGTGCTGATATTTCTCTTCAACATTGCGGTGAATTATTTTATTTGATTTCACGTATCACGGTATTCTCCTAATTCGCTTTGTAATGTGCAGTTTTAGATGGTATATTAACATGACTTCTCGATAAGGCCTCACTTATTTCTGCCACTACTTGTACTTCATCTGAATCTCCTGTCAGGTTTTCGTGGTGGTCCTGATCCAGATTCGCCACATGCGGGTCAACAGCCCGGCCGGGACCAGCAGAGGACTGATGCACGACCTGAAGGGAGTCGCCAGTCTCACCTTGTTACTTGGACTGACGTGGACCGTCGGCTTCTTCACCTGGGGACCAGCCCGAATCGTTCTGCTTTACCTTTTCTCCGGACTCAACACGCTGCAAGGTTTTTGTTTGCTTTTTAAATATTTTTTCTACAGATGATCTAACTGAGAGCCTTGCTGGATGATGCATGCCTAAAAACTTGAGCAAAGAGCGAACGTGCTTCATGTGAGAAACACTCGGATGAAGACATTTGCTCTGAACTGCCACACGTGACACAGTTGTAAATGAGCAAAAAAAGAATGGTTGTGGAGTGAAAAAGGTGAGTGACAGGTGAGAAAATAACCATCTGTGGCAAGAGAATAAATAATTATATAAGATCAAATAAAAAAACAGACAAGTCTGCAGTTAGAACAAACACGAGTAGTTGTATCACATTTGGATAGTCTGCACTAAGGCAAAACCACTTGTTTGATTTGGGAATTTAACAGCCTGAATCTGAATAAAAATGAAGTTCAAACATGAATTCAACTAAAATAAAGATGAAAAGCACCTCAGTGGGATATTAATATTCATGAACATTCATATGCTCACTATATCACCAGAGATTCAACGTTTTATCATTTTTTTGGCCTAGGCTCACGGTCCTTAAGAAGTTCATGTAATGTCTTTTTCAATACATTTTATTAGCGTTTAACTACACGTCAGACTATTCACTTGTTCCTTATATTCATATGACACATGAAAAGTACTCCCACTGCTACTTTTACTGTCAGCTGATTAGGACAGCAGGACTTTAAGATCTGAGGTGTGAAATTGTTTTTACTCTGCTGTGACAGTTTTGTGAACAGCATTATATAGCACATTCAGATACTGATTAAGCGAGTGATGAAACCTGTGTGTCGCACGCCTCTTCGTGAGCAGGTGACGTCCATCAAGCTGAAACAGATGAAATGAACAACTTAAGACGCTCTTGACAGTGAAAGCGCAGACATAAAACACGGCCCTCATTAATGTTTTTCTCTCGGTCTTGAATGTGGTCCATTGTGCGTGTTTATTTCCTGAATGAGGGTTTGCTAATCACACGAGCGGCTTTCCTCAACATCCCACTTCACATTCGCAGTTCAAAAGAAACCAACAAACACTAAAAAAAAAAAGAGGGAAATCAAACAGAGGCCGAATGATGAAACTATTTCACAGCTGCCTTCACCTCGGCTGGTCTTTGTTATATTCCTTTCTTTTTTATGTGAGTGATGCAACAAAGGCCCTCTACTTTTTTTATTCTTTTAACTTCTGGGAAAGAAATGCCTTGCTCAAGTGCATATTAACAATATCGGCTGGGGGGGGGGCCAAAGAGCCACCAACCGCGAAGCAGTCTTGTCTTTCGAGGCTTACGACCTTATCAGCACTTTCGTTTACATTGCAGGACTTTTCATCTTCCTCTTCCACTGCCTGATGAAGGAAAATGTCAGGAAACAGTGGAGGATCCACCTCTGCTTTGGACGTTTCCGACTCGAGGAGCACTCTGGTACGGCAGCCGCTCTGTCACGTCACTCAAATGACTTATGTGGTAACTTGGGGTTGTGGGAGGTTAATCGGTTACGATGGATGCGACTCTGATTTATGTCACCTGTACCAGACTGGAGTAACTCGGCATCAGTCGGAGTCGTGGCCAAACCCAGGACGAATCCCCCAAGAGCGTCGGTGCCATCGGTCCGCTCGGTCAAGTCCAGCTCCACAGACAGCACGTCAGCCTCCTCCGACTCCAGCCAGAGAGACTCGTCCTGCAGGAGGCCAAACCTGGGTGAGGAAACCGAGTCTTTCCAGAGCTGCATACTAAATTCATAACCAGTCTGTAAACACGGCTTTAACTTCAGCACAATATCTGGGCTAAAAAAGATGATCATAAACGATTAAGGATAAATGAAAATCCCAATAATGATAGATTTGATTCAAATGATTTTCTTTCAGTGAGCCAAGGTTTTGACTTCAATTATATTCCTAAACGAGTTTCTTCATCGCCAGTGAGATATTCTTCATTTGACGTGAAACTCTTGATAAATTCCTTCAGGCTCAACGACGGTAACACACTGAAGGTTGCAATTAAAAGTTTGAATTCATTTAGTTGCGATTCAGCCTCCTTCCTGTAAAATGATGATCACACATTGAGTCAGTCATCACAGTCCCCTGGCTGCCAGGATCGCAGTGAAGGTCACTGCATACATAATGGCTGATGTTAAATAATTTCATAAAATCATGTGTACTTTCCTCAGTTCAAACACGGCTAAGAGGATATGATTGTTCCTCCCTAGAAGTTTTTTCTCACATTCTGACAGCTCAATTTAAATCCCAAATATACATTCTCCAGCCACATGTGAGAAAATGTGTTGTTCACCTCTCTAAATTGTTCACAGATGTTTAATTATCTTGCAGGCCTTTTTGTGAATTCGCTGGCTCTCCCTCGAGCCCAGAGAAGCCCCTCAGCTACGGGAGCTCTGCCTTACCAGAGGGGGATGAACCCAACACCTGGCTGGAGGAGTCACTTGCTCAGCCAGCAAGAACAAAGATAAAACCCACAGGACATACATATGCGTGGTCCTACATACACATGGAGACATGCAGATCCAAGAAACCATCGTGAAAAGCTTTAAAACTGAAACTGCAACCTTATCCCACACTGTGCGTCTATACAAACCACAGAGGTATGTAATCCATGCAGTGTAGAGATGAAATATACTGTGAACATCTTGCTATTTCAGTTTATTTGATTATTTTATCATGTAATTCTATTGTTTTTTGTTTTAGCTAAATATTGTAAAAGAGCCTGTAATTATGAAGACATGAGTAGTTGCATCAGTTCCAAGGAGGAGTTGGTTGCCAAGCAACTGGTGAGTGGAGCCATGGTGACAATGAACCATGGTACCACACAGTTTGTATGAAGAAAAAAAAAGATAAAATTTTAACATTTAAGATGACGCAAGTCTCCCTGTGTTACCTCTTTCTCTGTCGAGACAATGTGTACTTCAGGTCAAATCAAATCATTACTGTGCAATCATCGCTTCATGAAACATTTACTAAAACATCTTTGAGTGTGACTGCTGTCTTGTAATTCAGACACCTTTGTTGAGATTAACATGAGATGACTGTAGCATACATTTTAAATATACCACTGGCACTGATCGACTAAACAAAAGACATAAATGAAACACGTGGATGAATTTCTCCCAATAAAGTCTGAGAGAGTCAGTGTTTATATATCGTCTGTATTATCTGCACTACGTATGGCCACCCTGGTGACAGTTACTAGCTGTGTTATGTTTCTTTATTAACAGGCTAGGAGAGAGCTGTTGAATTAATGGTTCATTTTGAAATCTGCACCTGTGAAACTGCACAGATAAGCTCATTTAGTATATAAGCTGAAATACTAAAACAAAACATACAAAAGTGCTACAAAATATCAGGTCCTGTAAAATGACCACAGCCAGAATCTTGAAAAAACAAAAACTAAAGAAAAAAATTAAAATGATTTTAGTACTCATAATATTATTTTACTTATTTTCTATTCATAATTTTAAATGGACTAGATAGGGACTGATACTGACAACCAATTAAATATGGGACCTTATAAAAAAGAGACAACAGCAACTAGAATGACATCAGAGAAGTTAAAACTTTGAACTTCATGTCTTTCGTTCTCCAGCTGCTGATCCTGAACACAGTGGACTTGCTGTGGACAAAACTCTAACGATCTGAATAAACATGAGTAAGACCTCATAATGTTTTTGCAGTGTTTGGGTGGTAATCTACACTAAAAGCTTTGTTGTTAATCAGAACAAACTTCTGGCAACAAAATGACAGGGTGGTAATGTTGTTGACAGGTCAGGAAAAATGTTAGCCTTTAACCAATGTTTTTCCACCCACAGCTCATTGAAAGTGACTGCTTCGCTGATGCACAACAGTAGGGTCTCTTTTATTTTCCTCAAACACCTACACAAACTGAAAACAGCAACAGTATCATACATAAAAAACTAGAATTACTGTTAAGCATAATTAGTGAAAAGTACAGAACAGTAAATGAAATCTCAAGAGGAACTTGGACAAACTTCTATATGGCTCGTTTCTGAGAACACTTTCAAGAGCTGAAGCAGTCCACCAACTTTTTTGAATTCCAGGGACCCGCACGGTTGCTCAGAAACTGCTGCGCGACCAGATCTTTGACTGTCTGGTAGACGACGGCTTCCACCTATAAAACAACAAACCATTTTCAACATCATGCATCACATCTGTCTAAAACCTGCATAAAAGTAAAGTGATAGAACTTGCAGAAAAGTTACAGAAAGCTCTGTGTGTTCACCAAAACACATTTAGATAACCTGGCAGTGCCCTCAATGTTCATCATTTTAACTGACACACACCTTGACACTGTGGTAGGTGGGAAGATCCAGCAGATAGCTATGCCCACCCAGCTGTGCAACTCGGAGGAAATAACTGTAGAGGGCTCTCTTGCAAAGTCTGCTGGAGAAGCCAGGCCCACTCACAGACGGCGACCTGGGAAATCACAAAGTGCACCGTAACTAATGAAATGAAAACTATTTTCTTCAGCTGTCCTATATATAACATTTTAAATGTGGGTGCATTTCAAATTAACAAAAGTTTTTATTTTCTTCACCAAAGCTCAAATCATGAACTTACTTCCAACCTTGTGTTTTTGAATCCTGCACTGTTTATCTCCCATGTGCTTCAATGCACATTAGCTGCCTTTTTTCAGTCT
>JAOXYL010000078.1:14320503-14337967 GCA_028564955.1 Terapon puta
TGTGTGTGTGTGTGTGTGTGTGTGTGTGTGTGTGTGTTTGTGTGTGTGTCCAGACATGCAGGAAAGAGAAAACAAGAGAAAGACAAACACAGACAATGAACCTCATGCAGACAGGCCTTACAAGAGACTAAGCCCAAGTCGGTGTTGAGCTTGTAGGTCAACAGACTTTCTGATCCTGTTTTGGACTTCAACGGCAATTTTGAGGGACTTTAATGGAAATTAAATGTCATTGTGACAAACATCGGGTGTAAAGCACACCCCCACTCAAAACTGAAAGACGGGGACACTCCTCGTAGTAAAGACGGAGACACCAATTTATCCACCAACCACATCCTTGATATGTGATATGTTGTGTTTTGAGGGAAGAGGAGTTGCTGCGATCACTGATGTGTCAAGCAAGTTGGCGAGCTGAGTGGGAATGTCAGCCTCTTGGCTGTTATTTTGAGTTGGATATTTGGGGAATTTCTGAGAACTAAAACATCTCCTGCTTTGCAAACAAAACTACACAAAAAGCAACGTGTCAAAGTGTAAAAAAAAAAAAAAAAACGTTGGCAAATCAATCATCGCTGTTGGTGATGATAAAAAATATTCCAATATCAGTAAAAGAATTGACAGAGCATCTTGAAAATGAGCTATTGCACTGGTTTGCTAATGAATTGCTACCAATAAATGCCTCCAGTTTGGTAGATTTGCCTGGACTGTAACTCACGATTCAACCATCACTGAACATGACTGTGCTGTGTGCGACATGCTTACATGCGGCAGTGCATTAGCGAGTATTTGGTCACGGGTTGAACATGAATTGAAATTTAGACCTGATAATATATTAAATGTCTGGAGATCAACAGTGATCAAGTGATTAGAGTCCATATTACATGATTATATAATGCTATATTATTATTAGATTTCAGTCTGGGCCAAAGTGATGGACTGACCGACGTTAGCATCATGACTGAAACTCATTTTGGGGAACAAAGGAAGTGACTAAATGAAAGAACTGGTTGAGACACACTGAGGAGACGTGGTTACACCATAATTTGACTTGCTCTGGATTATTCTATAATCCATATTACAAAACTTCCTGGGAAAATAACTCCCTGAGATGCGACTTGATCTGTGACTTGAACCTCGCTTGATTACACGCACCACGCCCACACACTGACACACAAACGGCTGAAAATGATCAAATGGTGGATTTTCGCTCAGAGTTGGCGACCACATCCAGCCGCTGTTGTCCTGGCTCCTTTAAACCTTGTCACCCAGCCAGACTCATCAGCGGTGGAGAAGTGCCCAGAAGGTAAATGAAACCACTCCTGCTTTAGAGGCACTGTTCCTCAATTGATTTCACACACACACATCTGTGCACATTCTTTAATCACACACACGACCCTTTGGCAAATCGATGCTTGTTTTCAAATGTTTTTCTTGTGCTGGTTTACATGAAAAATAAAGATGCAAATAGATGAAAATAAAGCAGAATCCCTTTTATATGTCACCAGCACTGAATGAATGAACAAGTAGTCGAAATTTGACATTGCCATGGCAACAACAAATTCACACACTGCAGACTGCCGTATATAGTACAACAATCCAGTCAAGATCCAGGGACGTAGTGAAAGATATAAAGATAGACAAACACTATTACACTGTACATCCTTGACCCAGTTCCCCCCGAGGGAGGGATCAATAATGTTTCGGCTGAACTGAGACACCGTGCTCAGCCCCTGTTTGAGCAGATGGTTAAATCCCCTTCTAATTTCATGTAGTTCTTTGTGAAAGTCTTCGGCATTAATGTGCACAATTCACACCTGATTATCACAACTACCACCAGGGCAAAAATGGGTAATCCACCGGTATCAATTTTCTGTGCCAGTTATAGTAATTATGCAAATGTTCTCCCAGAAGTTGGTGCCTTTTCAGATAATTATTTTTTAGTTTGTAAATTATTAAGTATATTTTAAAATCACCTTTAATTTTTTTTTCCCACCGTGATCAGAACGAGCTGGGGACTGAAAAATTAGTGAAACGACACACAGTTTCTACACTGCAAAATGTTGAATATGTGTTAACTTACTTAACTACATATTTGCCCAATCTAGTTAGAGTAAAGACACACACACACACACACACACACGCACACACACACACACATCGACACTCACATCACAAACCCCCAGCTGCTGCTCTCTTGTAATTTATTATCCCTCCTGTACCCAGTGGAGTCATGAAATCAGCCTGGCCTTTGTGACACACACTCACATACACATGTACATGCACACACACACACACACACACACACACACACACACACACACACGCCCACACACGCACACACACTCCATGTGTCTTTTTCAAACAGTCATCCTGCCCCGCTACCCGGCAGAGACCTCTTTGGCTTAATTAGTATAGAGTCCCCAGGGAGAGCACAACAGGGCAAAATACACTGGAAGGATGAAGGATGTGAAAGGTCTCAGGCTGTCAGAATATTAAAAGTAAAACCATTGAGGAGAAGAGTTGCTCTCTAATAAAAGAAAGCAAGGCAAGCTGATGGTTTTTATCTATATTTCAAATGGTGTTATCAGTGATTATAAATTATTGATAAAGACAGATTCGGATGTGAATATGGTAGAAATATTGGAAAACTGTGTGTGAAGCTTATGCTGTTTCCTTTCAGACTGGAGCCTTTGCATATTCGTTCATTTCTTTCTGCATTCCTCGCTGACCCTTATTTGCCACATCTCCTTTATCCTTCTATCCCTCTCTCTTATGTTTGCTTTTTTGTATCATCTAATCCACTCCCTCTCCAGCTCCACTGTGTGCCAAGAGGTCCTTGTTGTGTCCCAGAGCCAACCAGGAACGCGTCCACGTCGTTTTGTTAGCAACGTGTACGCTATCTGAATATTTCATAGGGCACAAACACCACTCTACGGCGACGCATCACGAGGCTTCGTTGAAAAAAAAAGGTCCATCTTCCTCTTCGATACCACACAAGGAAACATCTACATAATTTAAACCAATGCAATTGCTGTCAGGTCAGGACCTTGCATTTCCCAAATGTCACCTTGGAAACGTTCATGTTTTTGGATGGATCACGATGCATTTTGGAGTTCGTCCAATCGTTTCACCAGAGCAAGCCACGGTGCTGCAGGATGTTCTTGACCGTCAGAGTGGCAGGAAATGGGTCAAATTGCGATTTTAAGAAAAAAAAACATCAACAGTGGAGTTTAAGTGCGTGCACTCATAGACACGTCTGTTCACACATACAAATGCACGCTCACAAGCTCTCACGCACACACTCACACACATGCACGCTCTGGAAGGAATTGCACCATAATTATGCCTAAGGTAAAAAGGCGATTAATTTTTTAATGGATTCAATGTTTTATTCATAGCACCTATCCAGTCCTGGGTATGGCAGAGAACACACACAGAAACTGCTGCCAGAAAGAGAACACATGGTAAAAACGGCTATTAGCTGTTTCATGCAGTAGATGAATTACACATCTCAGTAGCTTTGAACACAGTAACATTTTGGGCCGAAAGTGTAGACATATAGATTCCAATAAATAATTCACAAAAAACATAATTCCACAAGCCATTTCCTCTCCGCTTTGTGTGTGGATGTGGCCGGGAGAGAGAGGGAGAGACAGACGGAGAAAGGGACAGAGGGAAGAGAGGGTGTTGTCTCCTGAGTGAGGCCAGTAAGACCGGTTATTCAGTCCTAGAAACCCATTGAGCCTAATCACCCACCCCGCTGTGAGAGGAATACTACGCGAGAGGTGCTGTAAAGCCGGAGCACATTTAGGACTATCAAACACGGCTCCTTCCTCATGCTGATTCTTGCCCTCGAGTGCATGATTAAGATTTCACTCGAGCACTTTTGTTTGTGGAGCAGAACGGATATTAGGAAATGAGGAAAGCGCACGGAGGTCACACATACAAATGGCACAAGCATATAATACAAATGCACAATACGAGAGTGTGGCTGGATCCATTACACTGATTAATAAGCAATGCAGGGAAAACTATTATTTTTTTTAAAGATAGCTGCTGCATTATTATATCATTATCATTAGACAATTAAAAGCCTAATTATATTATTCCAGTGAAGAGAACGGAATATGTGGCACTCTAAATTCAGACATTTTCCAATGAAGAACATTAACGACAAGTGCCTCATATTACATTTAAAAGGGAACTGACAAATGTATCTGGAAGTCTTTTGTTTTATCAGAGCTCTAGGCTGGTGCTGCTCCAGTTTAAACTGCAATTCCTCTCCAATAAAAATCAGTCAGAGTTCCCTATTGTTGCAGAGAAATTTGCAGAAGTTTGAATAGCTTACAGTTACCAGTGCTGTGGTTAAGGGAGTGGTCAGTAAAAATGGAGAAAGTGGGATATTAAAGTTTGTCATCTCTTTTAGGTATCAAAGTGGAAGTGTCAACGCAAATGACACAGATTCATTTTTGAAGCTGTTTGGCTCCAGTGTCTATCGCGTGTGAGGCTGTTTGCACAGGGTGCACCATTCTGTAAGCTAAATGTGAATAGTGCTACTATCCGACATCTGTAATCTATTTTTTTAATCGGATTACTTTAAGCCGGTCACTCCCTAACCCTGCCAATACCTGCCGTCCACCTCCCCATCGCCTGTTCATCCTTTCTGTACACATTTAGCAATGCAGAACACCGCGGACTCCCTAATTTATCACTCTCTCCCAGCTGGACTTGAAGTGACAGATTTATTAGATAGCCATTTGCGGCTGCATGTAACACCGCCAGTTGAGGGTCGGTGAGACTGACGGAGTCAAAGCTGTTTGATGACCTCGAGGTGATAATGACCGTACAGGGGAGAAGGACACAGAGGAGGACAGAGAGGGAGATAAAGAGACATGGCGAATGGTGTGGGTGGGTGAAGGAAAAAAGGGCTGCATGGTCAGACATCTGGCAGAACAGAGAGGAACAGACTGAATTTAGCTTTGGCTGAAAATAATGTGATATACTGTACAGAAACTGGAGGAGATTAAGGTTAAAACTGTTTGATCAGATTGAAAAGTGTGCGTGCAGGGTGAAGTTGCAATGCTTATAGTTTCTAAATACAAGAGGAGGATTATTTAAAGGAATAGTTCAACATTTTGGGAAGCTTAGCATGAAGCCTAAAGGAAAAAAAATAGTGTTTTCTGTAAGGGGAACATCCAACATACATTGTACAAGTATGTACATATTTCAACAGTATATGTATACTTACATTCATACTATTGATACTGATATGTTGGTGCAAAACAAAAAAAACAAACAAAAAAATAGTATGAGAAATAATAATGTTGATGTCCTCCATGTACATCACAAATGCAAACTGAATATAAATAAATAATGAGAGTCATATGAAAGAAGGAGGAATTTGCCAAAAAAATGATGATGAAAACCTGATTTATTCCACGTTTCTTTACAATGAAGGCGCATGAGATCCTTGCTGTGGCAGAGGATACTCTCTCTGATGCATTTGCATCCTGTAGTGATGGATGGATGGATGGGGGTGGTGGGAAGAGGGGGAGGGGGGTCTCTCAGTTTTCTCACGACCTGATACCGGCTGCATCGTGAAAGGACAGGACCGTGCTGAGAGGATTTTCTCTCTCTCTCTCTCTCTCTCTTTTTTTTTTTTTTTTTTAGAAACATATATCACTCCTGACCTCAGTGGGCAGTGCTTACGGATGGCACGGAGGCAGGGAGCGAGAAGAGGGGGGTGTCTTTAAGTGGTGTAGAAACGGGGCGAGGCCGCCGGTGGCGCTGCGGCCAATCGCGTGCCGAGGTGTGGCCCTCGGAGGGAGTGTCCGCACCGGAGAGGGCGGCCCCGGGAGCGGAAGCGTTTTCTCGGCTGATCTCTCGCTGTCATTCGGCCACGGTCGGTTCCAGGAGAGAGAGAGAGAGAGAGAGAGAGAGAGAGAGAGAGAGGCAGCCAGAGGAAGCGCACAGGAGTCGGGCTGCTCTCTGTAGAAAGAAAGAAATATCATACTATACACACCCCGACATCATAGCCGACAATGAAACCGATCGAGCGGGGCTTGTGAAAAGAAAAAAGAAAAGGAGAAATATTTGAGACACAGTGTCGAGAAAAAGCTGTGTGGTCCAGATCAGAGGCAAGAGCTGTGTCATTGAGCAGGCAGGACACGTCAGGAGAAAAAGCTGACTATCATCGCCTCTGAGAGAGAGAGGAAAAAAAAAGAGCGTATTTTCTCCCCCCTTTCTGCTGTACTTCTTCTCCTCAAGGACACCACCTTGCTCTCAGCCCGAGGGAAGGATCTCGACAAAAGACCTCGCCGAGGTTGAAGGTGGTGATCGGAAGGTGAACAGAATAATTTTTCTCTCTCTTTTTTCTCAATTTCTCTCCTCCTCACTCGCCCGTTTGCGGCTAGCATGTAGCATCCGTGCTAACCGTCAACGGCTACGGCTAGCTAGCTTTAGCCGGGCCAGCTAACGCGTCTTTTTAGTTAAACCGCCCCGGCTGTCCGCTGTTAGCCTGAACTGTAAAAAGACGACAACGACAAATAATACGCGACGTTAGGTATTAGTTTTATTTAGTTCAGGGCGAATGAGTGTATGAGTTATATGTTGTAAAAAAAAAGGACTCCTGACAGCTGTCAAACAAGGTCGAGTGTTTTTTCTTCTTCAGAATGTCCGTTTATTGTCAGTCTTTTCAACTCTCACCGGTGTTTTCTCCCACTGTGTCCTCTCTTTTAAAGCATACACTGCGGCTAAGTAATTGTCTTGCAGCCGGTTTGCCCGAGGAAGAAAAAAAAACCGTCTCCAAAATGTGGGGGCTCTCTCTCAGCTGTAGACTTACAAGCTGGCAACGTCACGGGGTTATAATTAGCTAAAGATGTAATGTTAACTGGTTGGCTTTTTGTTTTTTTTCTTCTTCTGCTGCCCAGAGTAATAAGGGCAGATTGTTCTGTGTAAGAATGAGCTCATTCATGCCACTGTTGTGTGATTATCATATGTCTAGGAACTCTCTGAGGGAGTAAAACGGCACCAAAAAAAAAAAAAAAGATCCTATATGTCACCTGGTTGTTAGTAAATCCCTTGATCTGCAGTGCAATGAGAGAAGCTAACTCAGTGCATGCCATCCTTGTGTGCTCTTCTCTCAATAGGACGCAAACGAGCACGGGATAGCATTTGTGCGTGTGTGGGGGGAGAAAACAAATGGGGGATTACGGGTTCGGAGTCCTGGTTCAAAACAACACTGGCAACAAGTCTGCATTCCCGGTCCGAATCCACCCGCATCTGCAGCCCCCACACCACCACCAAAATGTGTCGCAGAGCCCCGCTGCGTTCATAAACAGCACCACCGCCGCGGGGAATGGCACCACGGGAGGCTCTCCCTGGCTCTTCCCCGCCTCTGCCACCCACAACAGCGTGCAAGACGAAATCCTGGGGGGCCCGGAGAAGCCCAAAGCGCAGCAGCAACAGGAAATGCAAGAAACGCAAGAAAAGCAGCAGCAGCAGTTGTCCCCTGGGAGTCACCAGGAGGGCGGAAGTGGTGGTGGGATCATTTCAGAACTGGAAAAAGCCCGGTCAGAGGAAGCCAAGACTGACAGCGGCGTGTCCGAAGGTAGTAACGGAAAGGAGAAGCAGCTGCGTCTCGAGTCCCCTGTCCTGACGGGCTTTGATTACCAGGAGACATCTGGTCTTGGGGGAACGGGCCCGGTCCAGTCCAGCACAACCTCATCGTCGCTCACTGGCTTCAACAACTGGTCGGCTGCCATTCCTCCGGCGCCATCGACCATCATCAACGAGGACGTCAGCTTCTTCAACCCGGCCTCTGCCAACAACGGGCCTCTGCTGTTCCAGAACTTCTCGCACCACGTCAGTCCAGGGTTTGGTGGGAACTTCTCCCCCCAGATTGGACCGGCCGCGGCCTTGTCCCAGCACCACCCGGCTCCCCCGCCTCATCCCCACTTTCAGCACCCCCACAACCAGCACCAGCAGCACCGGCGTTCCCCGGCCTCCCCGCACCCTCCGCCGCCGTTTCCTCACAGGAATCCGGCCTTCAGCCAGTTGCCGCATTTGTCCAACAGCCTGAACAAGCCCCCATCCCCCTGGGGTCCCGCCAGCTATCAGAGCCCCTCTCCCTCCCCCGGCTCCTCCACCTCCTGGAGTCCCGGAGGAGGGTATGGCAGCGGTGGCGGCGGCTGGGGAGGATCCCAGGGCAGAGATTATCGCCGGGGGCTGAATGGCGGGATGACCCCCATCAACTCTATCTCTCCACTGAAGAAGACGTTCCCCAACAACCATGTGGCATCCCAGAAGTACCCTCGAAACAGTCCCGCAGGCTTCAACCCCAAGTCCTGGATGGACGATGGAGTCGGCCGCAGTGATAACATCTTCCCATTTCAGGTCAGTTCCTGTGATATCCTCATTGTATAATTCAGCAATAATTCTGCCTCACCCCTTCATTAACTAACACATTTTGTTCCGTATGCACTGTGTGTGTTCAGGCCTTTGTGTGGTAATATTTTTCAACAGGGGCCGCCTGCTGCCTGAATGATTAAACGCCAGCCATGTCATTTATGTTAGCTTTTAATTTTATTACAGTATGTAGCGGTATGGCGGCTATTTTTAGAAAGGGGGCTCGGGTGGGGGGCGTGGATTTACATGATGCATCTGTTACCACGTTGGCTTAAAAATCAGTCGTTGGGCTCAGTACTTCCACAGCTGTATGTCCCTGATGATGACTAATGTGGCTCTGTCACTGCAGTGGTGTGTGTGCCACGTACGTGAGCTGCGCTGGGGGGTTGGAGGGAGGGGTTATGTGGAGTGGGGGAGGCATCGTAGATGGAGAGGAGAAGATGGGGAGAAGGATGTAGAAGTGGGAGAGAGAGAGAGGTTAGGAAAAAAAAATGTGCAAAGGCGAGGGAGGGTGCAAGGAGAGCGATCGAGGGAATAGATGACCAGGAGCGACAGAGACTGAGATGAAAAGAAAAATCTACATTCACCATTGAAGAAGAACAAATCATCATGGGATTTCAGTTATTTCGGCCAGGAAAAAAAGGGGAAAAAAAAGGAGCTAATACTCTAGATTGATGGTCTGAGCCTAATGCCTAATGATTTTTCAGGATTACTGCTTTATTAATCACCCAGGTCGTGGCTGCCACAGCCCAGCAACTCGTTTTCAAAATGCCAGCCTATTCATAGTGTAATTTTGATAGCCGGCTCCGCACGCAACGAAGATGGCTTGAATAATTGTATTATCACATGGGAAAAACAGCCGATAGGATTGATGGAAAGAGGTAAAGGGAGCACGGAGATAAATTCATTTTATTGATCTAGCTTGTGATTGATTGTGTCAGTTGCTACAAGGAGGCAGGGTTGAAGAGGGGAAGGCTGCTCTAGGCCCGCCAGGCCTGATGAAAGGTTTTCTTTAAGTGCCATCTTCTGCCTTTTTAGCTTCTGAACAATGTGCCTTTTGCTGTGTCAAATTAACTTCTGGTCAGTTGTAAGCACTCGGTTGCCGTCGGTTGACGGCGTCATCTTGGATGGAAGGGATTGTATTAAATTGCCTGAGTGATTGCTTGCCTTAGTTGGTTCAGCTGTCTGTCAATAGCCCAACAGCATCACTAACTGGCCATTGAGACCACCAGCGAGGGTCTTCTCCATTTCCTGGCCATGCCCCTCCATGGGGCAAATGATGATCTCTACTTTTACTTCAGGAATAAATTAGAATCCCCCAAACAGGCAAATTAACTCAATATAGAACATGGAAAGTGAGTTGCTGTGACCTTTCCAGGTATTTCCTCACCTCCACGTGCAGTTAATGACTCATAGTGCACCACAGGCCAAACAGTAAGGACGTTGTTCTGACATGTCTTGACACGTCTTGTGTGTTTTTTTGCTGAATAAGAAGCAAAGCTTACCACCGAGCAGCTAGTTACCCATTAGCTAGCACCCTAATTGCTGCTGGCTGCCATGAGGTCAGGTTCATATCTAACCTTTTTGGAATCATTAGGACCTAATAAGTGACCATATTTCATTGCATTGAGTAAAAGCAATAAAAAAATCACAACTTATGTAGTAAATAGTTGTAGATGCTACATTATAAAAGCATGAGAATAGTGCTACTGCATCCATTTTGAGCAGCAGTCCCATATGTGACACCCCCCTTGTCTGATTGAAGCTAAAGCTAGCAATAATGTCGCTGCAGTATGTCGCTCTTCCTTGTGTTTAAACCAGATCAGCCAAAGTAGCATTGTTCTCTGCCCTCTTGATGCTGCAAGGGCAGATGGAGGATGGGCATATAAAGGCCTTAGTGTGTGTGTGTGTCTGTGTGTGTGTGTGAGATTATGTAAGTGTAACCCATTTACAAAGGACAAGGAATTGATATACAATTCTAGATTTGGAAAATATGAAAATACCAGTTAAGAAATGAAGGTGACAGACAGCCCTTTAACTATTTGACTTGTAACTGATAAGTTTGAGGTAATATAAAAAAGCAAATGGACGCCTCTTACAGCAGAGTTGTTTGCTTTGACAACAAGCAGAGTCTCTGTGTGAGGCCTCAGACGTACTGATCTCAAGAACTCGACTTTCCACAATGTCTTTTCATGTATGTCTGTGTTTAATAGAGTGTGGCACATTTGCAATTTGTTTATGCCACTCTGGGCTGCTAAATGTTGCTCTCCATTTTTTTCCTGTAGTGATATCTTCTTCTGACGTTTTGGTTGATTTTTACCTGTAAATACTGCCTCATGTTGTGTAGCATTCACCGTGCACGTTTTTTAAATTAGGGTTTGGCCGAACTAAGGTGTTTGCATCCTGCTCATGAACAATTTATCATGTGTTTCTCAGCACCATGAGCTGTCAACATTGGTCCACGCCTTGTAATTGAATTGGAAAATGTGTCATTCTGGTGTGAGCATATAGATCATGTTGCAGTGTTGAAACTGGCGCTATAGAAACCACTTTTAAATTATTACGCAGGCAGCCAAGTGTCAAGTTTATTCTTCAGAGCCTTCCTCATTGTAGTTCAGTCTTAAAGACTGGCCATTTCCTTTCCATTCAGTCTCATTGTTCTGCCTTTGCTGAAGAATTTCAGAAACCAAAACCAATAGAATAATAGCTTTGTGTTCCTTTTTAACTCTACTTAAAATAGTGCCCTTTAAAGATCATGCACTGTTCAGATGACTGATGACACACGTTAGCTTGCACAAGGTGCCCCTGGGTTTAGTAACTGAAATACTGTAGCTCCTGTAACTCTGAGCTAAAAAGGCTCCATGAGGAACTGTTGTCACAATGTTTCACTCTAAGCTGTCTCCAACTGCCTCACATAGTTTCCATTTTAGCACTGACACCGTGAACAATTGAAGGATCAGTGTTGTTTTTGTTTCATATTCATATTATTCGACTTGTATGCAATTAAAGTTATTTTATCTGTGTTTTTATAGCCTTTTGGATGAGAAGCAGTTGGAACTCACAGCCCAAAAGCAGATAGTTGACTCTTGTAAAAGCTGCCCTCCTGTAACATTTGCATTTGGATGCTGTTCGGCAGATGGGAACACATGTTAACACAGGAATATGCCACTGCTTACTCAGGAATGACATGGCAGCTAGCTGCTAAAGCAAAGACTCCCTCTTTGAGCTTTCATGGAGGCATTATCTTGCACTTGCCTTGAGCCATGACTTTATATTTGCCTGTATATGAACAAATGTGTGGATGCAATTTGAGAGCAAGGCCGAATGCCATTTTGTGGACTTTTTATTCAGAGTGGTGTACAGCACTAGGGCACACTGAGGGAGAAAATGTTCCAGCACCGTGGCTGCAGCAGGCATGGCCACTGCTGTATTAGAGCAGCTTTAGTATTTGGGATGGGCTCAAGGCCAGGCACACTGCTGCTAACTGCTAATACACTGGTCAGCTGGGAACTAGCCACAAACCAGAATTTTCTACTTTTTAAAATGCCAGGAACCCCCCCCCTTGTGTCCTTTCTTGTGCTTTTCTGTCTTTCTGCCACATACCTTTTGAAAATGAAGCCACTCCCAGTTGACCGTGGGCAAGAAACAGTGTACATCCTGGACAGGTTGGGTGTCAATCACAGGGAGGACACTTGAAGCTGGACAACCATTAAAAACTTTCATTCACACCAATATACAATGTAGAGTTGGCACTCGAAACTCTGACTCCACATGTCAGATATTCTTTCTCTCTTCACTCTGTAATTCCTCGACTGAAATTCAAGGTCAGAGGCCCGCTGCTCTGTCAGGTGTACCTGGTGGATTCCGATTGGTAAATTTGGCCAGTGATCTGCAGGGCCTGAAGGCGTGTAAGCCAGGACAGGATATTGTCTCAGTAAGCTACTTGGGTAACTGTTGGTTACAGCTCCCTCCTCACTGTTTGCGTAGCTTAGATACACTGAGGCCTTTTACAGCACTGTTACATGAAGGTACTGTATTAAACCACCTCCTCAGGCCTGCAGTTGGAGCAAATGTTGAGCACCTGTGGTCTGCCCCTGTTCAACGTCTGAGTGCCTGGAAGGCTGTCCGATCAGTGTGACGGGTCTTTTGGTAAGTTGAAATCTGAGAACTCAGTACCCAAGTTTGGTTGGCACGACGTTTCCAAGATGAGGCCTGGATCTTGTGAGGCCAACACGCTTACTTTAAAGGACCAAGCATCATTCTTTTCAGGCAGCCCTCCTTCCCGTATTCATGATGCGTGCATGCAAATCCTCTTGCATGCATGCACGTACGTCTGCAAACAAACACTCTGAGCCATTAAGCTGCCCGGAGCCCGATGGTTTCAGCCATTACCTCTGGTCCTTGTGACATTGGTGTTAAATGAGAGAAATGTTTTTTAGACTAATGAGCGGCCTGAGCTGTGCTGGCAAGCGCATAACTCCGCTGCTCATACCGCCTCATTGTGCCCTTCTCACACCCTTGACAGACGCTCTCAAACTGCTAGAGAGGGTGCCTGTGTGCGCGTGTGCACGTACCCATGTGTGCGTGAGCCCTAATTAGTCCCTGGCCTATGTCTTTTGCACATGTGTCTTTTAACAAAGGAAGAAGACAAAGCGTAGTCTATGTGGAAGTGTCATATTGTATTTAGCCTAGCTCATTGCATACAATGAAGGAGTCAGCTCAGTCTAATCCCCAAGCGGCTCAAATACAGCAGGAACCCCTGCTTAGTTCAGTCGTGTCACACCCCAGATTCACACATACACACACACCATTCAGCCATTCAGCCAACACTGGGTAATAGGTTGTTTTTGACAGGAGGGGGTATTTAATGTCATAGCAAGTCTTTGAAATACTCTGACCAGGAAGAAACACAATCGCAAGCATCAAACGCACAACCTGCTTCCTTTTCCTGCCCTTCTTTCTTCTCCTTTTGCTTTGCCTTACCTCACCTCTTGCTTTCCCTCTCTCCATCACCCCTCTTCTTTCATCTGCCATTTTCCCCTTCCCCTCTTTGCTTCGAGCTTCCTCTCCCTCTACCCTGTCGTCTCGCAGATGTGATTAGAAGTGCGAAAATGTAGAGGACAAGAAAGGCAACATTCCCAGCTGTAACCAGAGGGGTTCTTCGAAATAAGAACTAACTCGTAAAAACCTGAAAACTCACAGCCACGGCCATATTATGTGTCTCACTCTTACCTTCTCCACTCTTTCACCCTCCCACAACTCCCATTTTTCATTAACAAGCAGGTGACATGGAAGATTAATGTCTGAATTAATCACCCACAGCATGCTGTATTTAATCATTCTTTACTTCCCCACATGTCATCAAAATCTGATGGAGGTTGCTCTGTCAGTTTTGTGGTGCCTAAGATGAAAACCTTTTCAGAACTGAGAGGCTGTGTTCCTGACGTTGCAAACAGTCTGGGGCATTTTGCTATTTCAACCCTTTTTGCACTTTATTGCTGTACATCTTAAAGACATTTCGGGTGTTTAAGTGGGGATGCACAGATGCCCAATACATCTGCCACTGATCCTAAACATTTATTGATGAGGTGAAGGACATAAGCAAGCATACTCCAGTTTTACTTTCATTCTTATGCTACAAAAGCAACAAAGTTCTGCTGCTTATTCACAGTGACCTAAGAAAAGCAGCTCATCACAGCACATGTGAAAGTCTGATGACTTGATGCATGCTGCACTTCACATTCAAGTTTTTATTCAGTACATGCATGGCACCGTATGCATAGCAGGGCCACCCATACCACCCACATTAGCATAGTATTCTTCAGAGTTCAAGTAGCATTTGCTAAGTGGCACATTAGCATGTACTGTGTAGTGACTCCAGGAGAAGCAGGTCATATCACCAACATTTTTTTTTCTCATTGTATCAGTCATCAGTCCACAGTAATACAGTTTATTAGTTTATTAGTATCCTGGCTTTGAAAATAGGTGACCCACTCATAGTAAAGTTAAAAAAAGGACAAATGTACAGTATGTTTATTGACTAAAAGCATTTACACTGGGGAACATTTGGTTGAAAATGTGTTGACACGGGATGACTCCTTCACAGTCGTATATTATTGTCATTGTTGTATACACTGTCTGTGATCCACTGAGCACACGCTTCCTTTTTTAAAAGTTTTTTTTACATTGATGATTTCAAATAATCAGCTTTTGCTACCAGCGTAATCCCAGTAACATGTAGATCATTTCAGTGCACATTTGTTGATTTAGGGCAAAACATCCAGGCCATGCTTCTTAATGTAAATCAATCCATTATGCTGGCTTTTTTTATTGATTATTTAAAAAGGATGTGCCTTGCCTTTTTAAACCCTTTTAGCTTTAATCGGACTGCATCACATTTATTATGTTTTCCTTGTCTGTCCAGGTACACTAAGCTGCATTTCACAGTTTCTTGAAAATAATAGAGTACGTTCTGCCACGTCCTCTGTGTTTATACCTATGGCCATCGGTTTGCGTGGGGAAACTTTCATAGATGCTTCTAACGTGGGCTGCACTGTAAATTGTGCGCGTCTTGCTCAGAGCTAATCTGTGTGTGTTCCTGGATGTGACGGATGACCATGACTGTGTGCGACTTTCTGTGCACGCCCTGCAATCTGTCAGGGATGAGTACTTTGCTGGTCAGCTGGCCAGTTGTTGGGAGAGAGAGAAAGAGAGCGAGCGAGAAGGATGCACGAATCCGATGATTAATCACCCTCTGCACCTCTCCAGGCTAATGCTTAGCAACTGCAGAGCACCAGCCGGGCCTCACGTCCGCCATACCGAGTCCACCTCATCCACAAAATGAATTCCTATTCTGCTGAAACAATGTAATAGGATTACCCTGCAATACTACAGCAGCCAAAATATAACTGTTCCAAGGAGATGGTACAATAAAGAATGACACCCAGTGAAAGCAGACAAGTTTTGAAGCACGGGAGCAGAAAGAGCTTTTGCTCAATCATTGTAGTATAATACAAAAGTGCCATAAACTAGAAATGCAACAAATCCCTGAAACATTACACCTATCTGTGTTTGTGTGCTTGCCTATATTGGAACAGGTCGTAAGTACTTCCTGCAGTAACCAGTTCCCCACCTGTTTCTGCTTCTCCTGTCTTTTGAATGTGTGGTTTATTTGACCTCGAGCAATAGCCTAAGTCCACATAAGATACTGAGGCGGATATGAGAAAATAGTAGACATAGCGTGGCCCATGTCCCTGTGTTGATGTTTGTTTTGAGGGAGAGAGAGCGTGTGCTGGGCGTGTTCTTCTTACCATGTCATCTCTGTTTTTTAGCATGTTCCCTCGGCCAGTGTGGGAAAATCATCGTCAGCCAGAGCGCTGGTAAAAACAAAACAAAAAAAAAACAAATAAAAAAAAAGATTTTGGCTACAGCTGGGAAGTTTGGCTGTTTCACCAGCCAGCGTGGCAGACGTCCAACCAAGCTCTTTGGCTGATCAGATAGTAAAAGTAGCTATTGAATTTTGTGAACCACCGCAGACACCAGACAGTAGATTAAAAAGTGAGTTTCTCGCCTGTCTGACCCTCGGTCACACGGTTCACTGACGCAGGTCTGTTTTTCTGAACCCCTTAGCATTTGACCCCTGTGGAGTTCATGGTGTAACTCAATGTGCCATGAGCTTTCCTCCCCAAGGTGGTTTTGTTTTCAGACTGCTCTTCACAGACTTTGCCCATCAGGTATATTTGTGAGGGTGTAACCTGCTGGGAAGCTGCTGGATAAACGGCGCACATGCAGGAGAAATTAGACAGAGGTGCATTCAGTGGATACACAAAGTCATGACTGCAAAGAGCGACTAACTATACAGATGGGTTACTTAAAGGTTGACAGACATGTTGGGTAATTCTTGTTGTGCAAGGTCTGTCCATTATCAGTCAAGTCGGGGGCAGAGCTGATCATGTGGTGTTGATGTCAGGAAGTTTTTCAGACTTTTCAAGCGACAACCCAGTTAATTCTGCGTTATTTTGTGCCTGCATTGTAGATTTTTCTATTCACTTTCTTTAAAGCGTACTTTAATTAACAGACTTTCCTGCAAGGTCATGCTTGATTGCTGTTGTTTAATGTCACAGTGTTATTTTTTGCCCCGCGAACATAAGCCCAGAATCGCTTTTCGCTCTCTGTTTGCTCGACACAGATGTGTGTTTCAGGTATGTCTGTGCAATAGTTAAATGACGTCTCTCTCTCTCTCTCTCGAGTCAGACCTTAGTGTCAGCTGTTGCCACACCTGACTGGATGAATGCACCGCTTGCTGGCCTGACTCTGGTCTTGATTTTTGTTTTCGTCTTAAACCTGAAAAACGCAGCAGCTGTTCACATTCATCAAAATTACGTAGCTGAATTAGAGGAAAAATAGGCTATGGTATTTGCAGAATAGCTTAATCATATATTAAACCTTATTATTCATAAACCTTGTGAATAATATCTGTGTGTAACATCTATTTTGCAGGTGTTATATTGCTTGTGTGTGTGTTTAATAAATGACTGCTTAAATATCACTTACATAAAATGCTAATGGCTGGCTCAGAGCATTGTAACTCTGCCACTGTAAATAGTTAAATAATAGTTTTTAAAATTAGATTTCATTGTGTTTTTATTCCACAGCTGTACTGTAAAAAAAAAAAAAAAGTGGCTGATACAATCGACGTGATCCAGAAAGTAGGAAAGAAGAAGTTTATTTCAGTCGTGACCAGACTGTTTTAGTCACGATGCGCAGGTCTTTCTGAACAACCACTTGTAGCCTGAAGAGTCAGCAGCTCTCTGTGCGGCGTGAGCTCTCTGACGCATAACTGAGGAATAGAAATCTTTTTTTAAAGGTATTTCTGCTTTTAAGGTGGCACGCGTCTGAGAACAAATGGAATAATGGGGAAGTGGCGGAGGGAGGAACGAGACGAGCGGTCACATGATGTTGTTAGCGACACGAGTGGCGAATTGTAAATGTAAACAAGACGAATGTGAGGTTTTTAACAGTGTGACGTTCATCCGCGCTGTCTGCCTGATCTGCGGTTATTTTG
>JAOXYL010000078.1:14342126-14357630 GCA_028564955.1 Terapon puta
CGTCTGCGTGCGAGACGCGCCTGGCAAATGGCTCAATGTAAAATGTATGATACGAGGCTCAGAGAGAGAGAGAGAGACAGAGGCACACAGGGAAATGGAGGTCGATGAGAGGGAGAGAGATGGCCGGTGTCCCGCAGATGTAGTCTCTAATGAGATTGATGTGGAAGCAACGCTCAGTGTGCTGATGTCTGTTTTAGTCAGCCTATTCTGTATGAGCACTGTTAATGAACTGTCTGAAACACCAATGTTCAATATGTCCTCCCGCACAAATCGGTCCAGCGTTCAAACCGAGAACTTGCCCTTTTATCTGGAATATGTCCGGCATTGTTTGCCGAATCATTCCAGTACTGTCCATCAAAAAAGTGAATGTTTGCACATATGTCGCAGAAATCAAGAGCATTATCTTCGCCTCAGGCTTCTACAAACTGCTCAGCTGACGGCAGTGCTATCATTAGTGTCTAATTTCTGTGGTTGCTGGTTTGTGTTAGTCTTTTCTGTTGTATTGCATAGTCGGCCATAGGCACCCAAATGAAGATTAAACATCAGGGGAGGGTATATGCTCAACTTCTGTCGTATTTTCATCTCCAGGATTTTGTGGATAAAACATGAACCTAAAATATTCTCCTTTACTCCCTTCGTAAAAATTTTTATCTTTAAAAACTCGTGATCCCACCTATGTGTCACATTTAGTAGAACTTGGACTCCATCATATTGAATATTTCTGTTCTGTCTCCTTGTGCAGGTCGTCTGGGATTCCCCCATCCAGGAGGGGACAACCCTCTGCCCCTCAATGGTATGTATCTCAACAAACTCCAAGAGCCCACTGACATTACAAATTAGAGGTTACACCAAAAGTCAAATTTTATACATGTTCATCTGGAAAATTTAATGAAACATGATCAAATATCCTTTAACACACAATTGGATTAAAGATCCAGATTTTAACACAAGGTCACTTTTTAAATTATGTTATCCTCGAATCTAAGTAAAAGTTATTGATCATTGATTTGAAAATATGCACCCATTTGGCAGATCCTTTTTCAGGTCCCGTGCTAAAAACATGCTCCCTCAGGTAAATTGTGTCAGTGTTTCCCTGGCTAAGTGGACATATATTAAGTATGACTCACCCAGTTTTAGTGACTTTTTGTGACTCTTGTTAAATCTCTATGTAGGTGATACTGAGCGCTGCAGGTGGAGATAGTGTGACATGACCTTGAGTCATTTTTTTAATTTTGTGACTTTGAAGACTTAGTTGCCCTTGATTGCCTGGGACAAATCCAGCCAGAACATTCTGTGTCCCTCCTCTGCACCCTTCTCTTTTTTGCCATAAATGTCAACTTGTAATAAAACTGTAAATGACCTTGCATCTAGACTCTCCAGTAAATAGATGGATGGAGAGAGGAAATGAAGGAGAGCGAGAGGACACAGTGGTTTTTGACTCCAGGAAACGGGTAGAAGGATTTAAGGATAAATGAGATAGAAATATAGACTTAGGCTGGGACTAGGTGTGTGTGTGTGTGCGTGCGTGTGCGTGCGTGTGTGTGTGTGTGTGTGTGTGTGTGTGTAGACTCAACTCCTTGTACTGAAACCTGCTTGTCTCTTAACTCCCTTTCTGATGATTTTATGTTTGTGAGTTTGATTTTAGGTGTTGTTTAGGTTTATTTTTCAGGCATTTTGCCTTTGTTCAATACGCGCAGTAGAGAGAAAGAACAGAAAAGTCACATGTACGCCCCCCCTGCTGGGTTCAAACTGTGGAAGTTGTGGTTTTGCGGTCTGTTGCTACTCATGTTTGACATTTGTTTTTGCACTGTTCTTGTGTGTGGTTTGTTCACATACTGTCGCCGTGACATGCAAATTTCACCCCGGGGATAAATAAAGGATCTATCTCTCTCAGATCAGTAGGCTGCCATGACACGCCTGATTTTAGGATTTTTGTTTTATGTGCAAGATGTGAAGCTCTGTTGTAGTTTTTTACTTTTACATAAATCTCTCCCTTGATGCTTATGTTTTTGACTAATTCTATCCATTTAGTTTCCAGCTACTATAGTTTCCTCATATGGTCAGAAAAGAATGTGTATATGAATAGCTATGCATCTCTTCAATGGTTGAGTAAAATCTGGCAAATCCCTCTGATGTGCTGCAGATTCCACAACGGGGGTTTATTATTCAGCTACCTCTCCTTCGCCCTTGCACGCTCTTGTCCCCTTTACCGTTGTGTAATTGTGTTGTTGTAGCTTTTTGCCTAGTGCTCTCAGACCGGGATGTAAAACAGCAGAGGCCGGTAGTTTCTTCTCGAGATAGCTGGGTCACATGGTCAGATCACATGGTCAGGAGCTGTCATGAAGCCCTGAGACAGATGGTGCCAGCGGATAGGCAGGATTCAGAGGTTGCACACCAGCCCTCCCTCTCTCCCCCCCTCTCTCCCTCTTTCTCTCTCTCTTTTTGTGTCCTAAGCGTACGCAGATTGCATTTCTCATTCTCTTGATCTCTCTCGCGCTCACTCTCATTTTCTCTCACCCCCACACGGCTTTTTATCAGCTTGTTTCTCCATCTCTTCCAATCTATTTTTCTCGCACGCACGCAAGCACACACACACACACACGCATCTTTTTATAGCACTCTCTACTCTCTTTCAATCTGCTTTCCTGCTCGTCTCTCTTTTCCCTTTCTAGCTCTCTTTGACCTTCCTCCCTGGAGTTAATGTCCGTCCGCCGAGGGAGCCGAGGATTATTGCATGTTTGTTCCGGCCACTTCTTCATCCCCTCCGCGTTCTTACAGTTTTAGATGGGTCGATGCCTCAATCTCTCCGGTGTCCACATCTTAATTCGTTTCACTTCAGCTCAGTGCAAAGAGTCATTATTTCCCAGTGAGCATATTGACTGGAATGAATAGACAGAGTATCATCTTGAGTACACATATGATGGTGAATTTCTCTCCGCACTGATGAACCTCTTAGATGTGTATTAGATTTATTTGAATCACTCAAAATAATGAACTACTGACTTTAATTTTTACTCTCGCATAATCTGTGAGGCAGTGTAATGGTTGGTGGGACCCCCACACACGTCATTGCTCCTGTGGTACCCACAGCCAACTGGGTAAATTCAAACGTTTTCAAAAGAATTACTTAAAATGTGAAGCTTCACTCTTTAAGGCAGCATACAGTTACCACAAACATTGTGCATTGTGCATTTAGATTGAATGCTGTGGTTCTTTCAAGAAGTGGTTAGTGCAAGGGTTTCCCTTTGATGTGCCTCCTGCGGTTGCCATGGTCACATGGCGAGCACACACCGGCTACCTGGTGAAGTTTAGCATCAACTATGGCGACGGGCAGATAACCGCTCACGAGGCGCAGAGCCGCCATAGTGTTTACATAGGAAACAATGGAGGTTGCAACAGTAACCGCTGGCTGTCATAGATGCATTTTCATTTCAAAGTGTAAAGCAGGATAGCAACTCACACATTGTGACATGGCTGGCCAAATACAGCAACACTTACTGGTAACTGCTCTGTTATTACATCTGGTAGTTTGATTTGGTTTATTGTGGAAGGAGGTTTCACACCCACGCAGTGTTTGCCCAACTCGTGCTTTCTCAGTAACAGAATCTAACAAAACGACTGCCACGGGGAAAGCCTTAGATTATGGAGATATTTATACTCGCTGAATCTCAGTCTTGTTTCTGAATCAGCTGTGGTTATTGAACAGTTCTAATACATACCTTCTAATGTGCTGCTTGACCTTTAATAAAGCATTTAATTATGAGGTTGGTTTACTAGTTAGCCTTTTTATCTTATCACTGTCCTTGATTACATGTGGTGTACCTCAAGGTAGAGTCCTTGACAATTTATGATTCTGGGTCATAATTAGAAGATTGGACATCTTTGAAATACATGCTTTCTTCCATTAAATAAAGAAACGTCACTTCATAATAGATGAGTATTTGAGACAGTTCCACAGGCCGATGATGACTCGCAGCTGGTTAATAAAATGGAGGACGGGCGGGCAGTCAGTGGAACGTCCCTCAATCGTCATGTACATGGCACTTTTATTGGTACAGTGTCTTGTGCATCTTTTATAATCACACTCTTCTTTGATCTGTCCTTATTCCACATGCAGCCAGGAATTATAGCAGGAGACGAGGTAAAATATAATCTTCGATATATGATGTCACTTTTTCAGCTTAATTTAACCCCTGTTGGTCTCAATTTGCCGACGGGGATTTGTGATGTTGATCCGTGCTGATTTAATTGGTTATGGGGCGTCGGTTGTTAAATGAATGCCCATTAAAGTCTTTGAATGACTCTGAGCTCTGTGTCCGTGCAGTGACGTGACGTTTGTCTGCATGATGTGTCTTAAGTGTCGCGCCTTGCTCTGAGCTTGTGAAGTGATCATGTGCATCTTTCATCCTTTTGAGCCTGTGTGTTTCTCTCATCGTGCCTGACTCTTGCTTGCTTTTTCTGATTTTCTCACACACACTTTTTTTTTTCCCATCAAGTGAGACAATAGTTTTTTTTAGTGTCACACTGAACTGAAGGTTGATGAGGCAGAGAGGCACAAAAAGTGTAGCACGCCATTTAAACACACACACACACACACAGAAGCAGAAGCATAGACACATGGCTGAGCACATGGCCTGAGACACACACACTCACACACAGCACATACTGTAAGCTGAGGCTAACTCCCTTGCATAAATCTTTATAAAGCAGCTCAGGGCAGGTTGTATAGGAGCAGGAATAGGCCAGAGAGGGCTTAACCACTACAACACACACACATATGTGCACACAAACATGTACACACACACACCCGCTCGGACAAATGTACGCCGTCTACTGTAAAGCTATTCAAGCTTGTTCACAGAGAGGACTTCTCTGTTTGCCTGAGAGGACCTGCTTGCATGTTCAGACTCCATAGGCATTACAGTTGCTGGCTGTCTGTGTGTTTGTCATGGCTGCTAATTAAGTATCAAGAAATCTAGTCAGAACAACGCTTAACATGACATCCCATACTTTCCCTACTTACTGTTTTTCATGCACTCCACTTCTTTTCAATTACTACATGTAACTGAAACATCCTCATATGACTATGGGTATATTTGTTTCTCCATATTGTAATTACTCTTTAACATGACCCCTTACTAACTGTATGCTGTATGCTCAGTTTTTCCTTAGCACGTCATCATTGTGATAAGAGTAGTCTTAGATTTTGAACTTACTTGCACATGTTAAAAGGAGCTTGAAGTAATATGAACATTATGTTCTTATCAGAGTGCATAAAGCCCACACAAAGAAATAGAAATGTTTTCATGTTCCCCTGTTAATGTGCATTACATGCTACTAACTTGCTCAATGATGTAGTAAGTGATGTCAGATCAAGAAAAAAAACCCAAAAGAAATACCTTCTTCCCTGTCTGCCCAACACCAGGTGAACTACTCAATTCAGCGAAAAGTGAACGAAAAGATAAAAGTGCTGATGTAGAGTTGTCATTGCTGCCCTAGTGTTGTAACCATGGCAACCTTTTACTCCTAGTTCTCTCCTCGAGATGTAAACCTCACCTGCACTCCTCCTCCTCTTCTTTGTCTTCTTCTCCTCTCACAGGCCACTCCTCTCTCTTCCCCATGGAGGATGGTTTCCCCGATGACGAGCGTGGCGATCAGGGTCTCGCGGGTCTGGGCTCCCCACACTGCTTCCCGCACCAGAACGGCGAGCGCGTCGAACGCTACTCGCGCAAGGTCTTTGTGGGAGGGCTGCCCCCGGACATAGATGAAGGTAAAGTGTTTGCAATAAGATCAAAAGCATTACATTCCTGCCATTTTAGTCCTTTTGGCTCATTATTGAAACTTAAGGGAAGGTTTCTAACAAGAAAATTAACCTTATTATACACTGAGGATTCCTCACAGCAAAATATGAGGATTTCCTGAAAATCTCCTCCAATTTTTATTAAAGAATATTTTCTGTCTGTTTATTTTCAGACGAGATAACAGCCAGCTTCAGGCGTTTTGGACACCTGTTTGTTGACTGGCCTCACAAAGCGGAAAGCAAATCCTATTTTCCCCCGAAAGGTATGTCAAGTCCACATCCCTGTTCTGTTTTGTATTGAGTCATACTTGTCTACTGTGTTTAAGAGACGCTTCAACCCCCTTTTTAATTTACCTTTACCAGTATCATTGCAACAAAAGACAGGTTTCATTTGTGTGTTAACCTTGTATTTGTGTGCTACGACTTCCAGTATGTGTCTGTGCAGTCTGGTTTTGTCTTTTAGTCTTCTATGTGAAGCATTTTGTAACTGTGTCAGGGCTGTTTGTCTGCTCCTCTGTCTGTTTGTCAGAGCTTATGCCCTCCTGCTGTGAATGCAGGATGTCGTGATCGGGCACACAGTCACAGTAATCACTGCGCTAAATTCCAACGTGGCTGCTTGTCGATGCCCCGCGTCCCCGGCAGCATCAGTAACTCCGCTGTATTTTGCACAGGCTACGCCTTCCTGCTGTTCCAGGACGAGAGCTCGGTGCAGGCCCTGATCGATGCCTGTATCGAAGAGGACGGCAAGCTGTACCTCTGTGTGTCCAGCCCCACCATCAAAGACAAACCGGTCAGTGGGGAGCGCACATACAAACACACCCATCTGCTCACATCTCGTGCTGTTTCTGCTGCGGTTATGGCTTTACATGACTTCACAAGCAGCTTGTTTTAAATTGTGTTATTTATTTCTAGAGATGAATTTTTTTTTGTACGCCTACGTGACAGGTCCAGATCCGCCCATGGAACCTGAATGACAGCGATTTTGTGATGGATGGATCTCAGCCTCTGGACCCAAGGAAAACCATCTTTGTGGGAGGCGTCCCTCGTCCGCTCCGTGCAGGTATCCCTCATTTTTCTGTTAGTGAATTAACAACAGATGAGCGTTTACAATGACAACACTTACATTTGAAGTATATACTGTGTATATGGGTTGAATCCTGTGTGTTTTGTTATTGTGTCCCACCCATATTTTCTTTCATGTATCAAAGACGTGATGTTTTCGTGTTCCTTATGTCTGATCATCTGTTCATTTGTAGATTTATTGTATAAATTAGCAACGTGCAGTACCCATCCTTCACTTCTCATACCTAATGTCATCCCAATCTTTGAAGTGCCAGCTTTGAGCAATACTCTCCTTTGTGTAAGACGTCAGCATGTGTTCATTATAAACATTTTGTGCTGGCTGAGGGTCGAGCTAAAAGAAGTTCTGTGCCAGTGAGATCAGCTTTGACCTACACCAGTCCTACCAGGGGGGGCTGTTTGTGACGCGCTGTGCTACATAGAATATTAAATTCTTTTTTGGCCTCGTAGCACTGTTTTTATGTGTGTTCCTGTTTTCTGCACCGCTGGTAGCTGTGTTTTAGACTTCTGCGCTGCAGTTGGTAACCACCAAGGTCATAAAGCCCTGCGGTGCATTAAATGTTTTATGACTGTGCGTAATATGGATGACATGTACATGTATAAAATTTACATTTTCAAAACTACCATTTGAGATTTTAGCATAACTAAAGCTGGATTGTAAATTTGCAGGGTTATTACTCCCCATTTAGCATAATTGTTGATTGCTGTTAAGAGAAACACAAAAAAGACTCTAAATAAACTTTTTGGGATTGATGGCCGCCGTTTTATCAGCTGACACTACTCTCATATTTGCCCCATCAAAGTCTGAATTTTAATCCATCTGTGTTGGCGGCTTTGAGCTCTCAGATCAACAACCCTCATCAACTTGTGTGTTTGTGTTTACTGGCCTCATGGGCAAGAGTTCATGTGTTAAGCCTATGAATGTGTGAATGTGTGTGCCCACGTAATTGCTGGATTTTGCCAGATTTGTTTGTTATTGTGTTCTTGTTTGCTTCTGTGTGTCAAACTTGCTTTTTTGGATATTTTGTTCAACTGGTTCTATGTGTCTATTTTGACATTTTTCCCCACCCCCCCACCCTTTGCAGTGGAGCTGGCCATGATCATGGACCGCCTGTACGGTGGCGTTTGCTACGCTGGTATCGACACAGACCCTGAGCTGAAGTACCCCAAGGGAGCGGGGCGGGTCGCCTTCTCTAATCAGCAGAGCTACATTGCTGCTATCAGCGCTCGCTTTGTACAGCTGCAGCATGGAGAAATCGATAAACGGGTGAGTGGAAAGGAAAAAAAATATATATCTTTTTTTTTTTTTTTCGACCTCCCTGCTCGGCCCCCTTCTTTCTTCATTTGTCTCACCCCACACCTTACTTCCTGTTCTGTTTCTTGCACAGGCTCTTCACCTTTCCTCCATTTCTGAGTTGTGCTAAAAGAGAGAAGGTTTTGCTCAGGAGTGAGAAATACAGAAATTGAATTCAACCAAAATGTCTGCCATGGAGTGAGAGCACAGAACAGACTTAAAAGAGATTGTTGTAAGATTTAGATGAAAAACCAGCATAAACTGAGCGTCTCCTCCCTCTCATTTGCTTTTATCTAACCTTTATTTCTACAATAAAGGGTAGGCTGGATGAGCGCACCTGCTCATTTAAAGAAGCTTCCTGTTAGCAGTTAGAGTAAGACGCAGAATAACAGGAACTGACAGTTGTTAGTAGAGGAAAAAGCACAGGCTCAATTAAAGCGGTTACAGGCGGGTAGAGGACACGGTTATCAAGAACAGTGGTGAAGGTGCAGTTTCACTAAAAGCTGTCCACTGCCTGTCAAGTGTTACACCCCCAAAGCAAGTCTCTCAGCGACCTGCTGTTGTTAGCAGCCAAGGAATTACGGAGGTATCACACCTCACTGTGGCCTGTAATTATTCACATTTAGTGGTGAGTGAACAAGATGGCGAGAGCAGAAACTGTAATAACCTAGTGGAGAGGCAACATCATAACACACAATAAAGGAATAAACGTATGCCGCTTTCTCATTTGCATAACTGGTGTGCAGATTCTGCCTCAGTGACATTACCTCACTGATTGCACAATCCGTCATCACGGAGCCAAAAGCGGCTGAATGGCGTACGGTATGGTCTGGAGAAGGAGTTTTTAAATTCGCACAACGCCGCGGCATATGGAGCCTGTCACATGCAACACATGTCGGCATCTAACAGCTCACCGTGGCTGGTCCTTCGAGCTCACTTACTCCCCGAGATATTGAAAACCGAAAAGGATGACCTTGTTTTGTCGGCTTGTTTGGTTGTAATGAGCGATCACGGTCAGCGCTAACCCGCGCGTCCTGTGATGGCTTCACAATAAAAGCCAACACCCCGGTTTCTCCAGTACAAATCTTGTAATGTGATCTATCAGCGGGAACTTAATGAAGCTCTCACAGGGTGTTTAGGAGGGGGAGCGGTGAGACTGGCAACACTGAGATAATATTAAAAACAGTCAGCTTGTTTACAGGCATGCATCATTTCCTGTGAATCCCTCCTGCGTTAAGAGGCAATTTAAGATCCGGTAGGGAATGGTACATGCCACCAGTAACAATAAAAAAAAATACCGTTTAGAAAAGTGGAGGTGTTTACAGAAGGTAAACACTATTCCCATCAATGGTGTCAAAATAATTTACTACTTTTCAAACAAATGTACTCAGATTCATTTTTCATCTTCCAGGTAGCCATCTGTTTAATTTCCTCCAAGTTAGAAAACATCTGGCAGAGCCTTGGATTTATAAGAGAACAAGAGTATCCAGAAACATCGTCACTAAATGATGTGCACCTCTGATTGCAGGTGGAAGTGAAGCCATACGTGCTGGATGACCAGCTGTGCGATGAGTGCCAGGGAACTCGCTGCGGCGGGAAGTTTGCACCGTTCTTCTGCGCCAACGTCACCTGTCTGCAGTACTACTGCGAGTACTGCTGGGCGGCCATCCATTCGCGCGCCGGACGGGAGTTTCACAAGCCCCTGGTGAAAGAAGGAGGCGACCGGCCCCGTCACATCTCCTTCCGCTGGAACTGAGCGGACGACGGATAGGGAGAGGCAACAGGGGAGCAGGAGGTAGTGCAGGAGTCGCAAATCATTGTACAAATAAATGCACTTTTCTGTTGCTGGTTCCTTTTTGCTCTAATTTCACTGAACCTTTTTTTTTTCTCATTTTTTTAAGTTAATATATATCTATATTTTGAAAATAGAAAAGAAAAACTGGAATTATATCCAAATATGTCCAGCAAGGAAAAAGATGTGTAACATAATTTTATTTATGCGTTTGATTTTTGAAATATTTTTATGAGTTCTCAAAAAAAATACATATATAGGAAAGTTTGAGGTGTGATATGGTACTCTGCTATTCAATTGGCATATTTTTCTAACCAATGTATTTGATTTTAATTTTGATACAAGAGACCCCAAAACAAATACACTTCATTTGACATTTGGTTGACTTGTTTTGTAGCAGAGCTTTTGCTTTTTCTTTTGTATCGAGTCTCCAGAGCAAATGCTGTTGAAATAGTATGTCACTGGCCATTTGTTTCTGAGAGGTGTGATTCAGTTTTCTATTGATACAAGAGGCTCCAGAGCAAATGTGAATTGAAAAAAGGTGTTGCTAAAGAAGAGTGCACTTATTTCCAATTTAAGGAGTGCAGATCCAGTATATGAGACCCTTAGTAGTTAACCAAAGCCGAATCTTAATTAACTTTGAAGAACAGAGAGGGCCCACTGCAGAACGAAATGGATTCTTTTCCCTCCCAGATCAAAATGTTTGAACCTCCTCTTTTTATGATTTCCAAGATCATACAGATGTTTTGATGTTACTTGAAAAACCACAACAAAAAAAATTTAGCAACACATATTTGGGTTTTGATCTCCATTTTGACATGCAAAAACTAATACCTCAAACTCAGCTGCTAATGTGCCGAATACAGTTAAAAAAAAAAAAGACAGAAAGCAAGAAAGCAAACGTTATCACCCGCTGGTGTTCTCCTTTCCTTAGAACTATAATCAAAAGGGAAGTGATGCAACAGGCAGAGTGTGATGTGACTGGCACAGTTTTGTACTCACTTGCTTCATCACCTCCTTATTTTTATAATCAAACCCAGGGTTGTGCTAGTGACAGGGCGGCGCATCGTACAGTATACAGCGTATTAGGGGAATGTATGGCGTTGGGAGGCTGCAGGAGAGACAGGCTTAGTGGTAGAGAGATAAATCCGGCCCCACTACCCCCCCACCCCCACCCCACCACCACCCCCATGTCTGCCTGCGGCCTCTGCTGCTAAGCTAGCGGCTAACAGAGGGTAGGGCCTCATTCATGGGTCAAAGCGTCCTGTGTCCGCACACAGTTGGGGCTTGGATCCAGATCTTTCAGGACTGAGGTTAAGGTAATTCCTCGAGAGAGGGCCGGTCAAGTGGCCGACCTTTTTTTTTTTTTTTATTGCAGTTTCTAACGGGGGGCTACCACCTAACGGGAAATGCCTGTCTTTGTTAGATTTCTTTCTCTCTTTTTTCCCTTTGAAAAAAAAAATGCTTTGTGCAATTCTCCCAAGTCTTTTATTGAGAAAAAGTTCTACTTTGCATCCAAGAGTCGGCGACGTTTAATGCAAGAAGCAATTTATCTGATTTCCGAATCGTCAGCACACATTTGAGTCATGTAGGGATCTGCCCTTTCGGCGAACCCTCCACCCTTTCTCCTGCCAAGCTAATCCAACTCAGCATCCAGTGTTTTTGAAGCATAAATGAAGATAGTCTCTGCAGTGTGCTCTACTACTACACACTTGTGACCCACATGCAGTCTGCTCTCGATAACAGTCGGTTGTACCCAGTGGCTTTTGGGAACCAAAGATGGCTGTGCAGTAGTGGGTCATACTGTAGCTCATTTCTTGTTTTGGTTTTTAGTCTTATTTTCTCTCTCATTTCTTCAAGGATATTTTTTTTTTTTCATAGATGTTTTTTAAAAAAAATCTTTCACTTCTACCCAGTTTTGCTTAACTGTCAAGCCCAGCAAACCAAAGATTGGCCTTGAACATAATATATTTATATACATATATCTGACAGTGCAGTCAAAACCCATTTGAACACCAGTGGAAAAAAAACAAACAGACAAACCAACAGGGCTTGCAGACACAAACACACACACAAGGCCTCACACTCTCCATCGCTCAAAATGGAGGTGCACACTGGTAGGCACTAGTTCTTTTTATCTCAAATAGGTCTCCGCATTTGGGAAAAAAAAAAATCTAACATAAAGTGCACATTCACACAGCAAAAATAAAACTAATCCTCACATTTGTTTGAAGTTTTGAGTCACTCAGTGGCGACCTACTAGCCGAGCATTTAAATATGTCAGGGAGTTAGTACAGAAACTTGATAATACACACTAGTGAGAAACGTATCCTCATATCGGCGTGGTGTCGTTGCACCAGTTTTGCACCCTGGACATTAGTTTTGTGGGTGTGGTGGGTGAGCATTTTAGAAGTTAAAACACTTTGTGAAGAATTTGCTGTTAAATGAGATGAAAAAAAAAGATTATTTTATACATGGCCTGCTGATTTTTGGTACAGTGTTTTCTAGCTAAATTATTTTGTCATGCACATATAAACATTTATTATGCACTACTTTTCTAAATATTTTTTCTTTTTCCAACAGTCATTTTAGGCACATTTTTCACAAATGGGGAAACTCCTTTTTGCAATACCTCAATTTTTCACATTGTGAAAGGTAGCTTTTGTACTTTTGTTACTGAGAGATCTGCATATATGGAAATGTTCATTTTAAGAAAAAAGTTGAGTGATTTCAATATATATTATTTTCAATTATGCTTTTTATACATTTCAGTGCTGAGGAAACTTTACAACTAAGTGCGCACTTGTGTTGATGCGACTTCAGATCTGCAGAGGAGAGACCAAAGTGTATTGCTCTCTTGGTCTTAGCTTTTCGTACACTAGATGTTTCCAGTCAATCTGGTCAATAACAGCATGGCGAGAATAATATTAACAATAATTATATAAAAAAAAAGAAGTTGTAATTTGAAATTGATGTTAATGTCTCTAAACATGACTATACTAGTTGGAAAATGGTAACTTCTGTCTTGGTTTCCTCTCCATAGATGGAGTATAACTTATTATTAAGGAGAATGCAAAATTTGGTTCACGCGTAACGCTGAATCTCGTATCACAAGAATGGATGTTTGGTGTTTAGATATTTTAATATTTGAAAAAAAAAAGTATATATATATTCTTGAACTTGCCAACTAGCACCTATTGTAATCCTTAGCATGCATGACAAAAAAAAGAGAAAATGACAAGTACATGAATTAGCTATTAAAATTAATTGTTGTGGTGTGCACCAAATGTTTCTCAACTATTAAGTTGTTAAGGACACCCCAAATCCACTCTCACCTCACCTCACTCCCCTCCCCAGCTCCCAGCTACCACCCCCCCCTCCCCTCCCCCCTCCCAAGTACGTTGATCTCCTCGCTTCCCCATTCGCAGACCTCTGCAGGATGCACATGACAAGAGAGAGAGATAAAGATGAGAAACAAGACAACTTTAAAATCGATCGGGCAGTGCAGGACTTTGAGCATCCTTTATAGAACACTGTTTAAAAAGACTTGAGAACTCATCCCCGCTGTCTGTCGAGGTGATCTTATATAGACCTATCTGGAGGAAGGGGAGCTTAAAGACTTGAATGTGGTAAATGTTGCAAGTTAACTTCAAGTTGTTATGTGCAATACTTCTTTTGAACCTTTTTCCAGATAAAGACTCTTTGCAATGTAATTCTTTAATGCCATTTTTAATTGCAGACATTTAATTAAAGAAGATGTTAATATGTTTTTCACAGTCATTTTCTACTGTTATTGTAATCCTTTTCATGCTGGTGTTTGTAAAAAAGAAAAGAAATCAAACTATTTGTACTAATATAAATAATTGAAGTTATTTTTAAAACATTAAAGGTTTTGTGCTCATTTGCTTATTTTGTTTATTTTAAGCTACTGTGATTGATTGCATTGTAATTATTAGGTCAACAATGTATTTAGCTGTTTATTGGTATATTTTTAATTGGAATGTATAATTGATTTTTATAATTTTGATCAGATTTTTGTTATATTTTTGAGGTGAAGCTTTTAATATGTTAAAGTGTCTAGTTTTTACTAATTGCTATATTGTGCTCCACAATATATGGTTCACATTTTCTGAAGGAAAATAAATATTTAAATATTTGTCTGTTAATGATGTTACTTAATGGCAAGATTTCAATAGTTTTTAACTGTGTATGGGAAGGTTGTTGTATTTATTAATAGCATTTTTTACTTAAGATATCACCTTAATTTTTATTGTCATTTCACTTTATAAGTTCCTATTTTTGTATTTTCCTTTCTAATTAAGTTATGTAATACGGATATGTCCATATTTCTAGGAGTTGGTCTGTAGAAGTGCTAGTGAAACGAAAAAGAAAAATCTAATGTTATTTAATTGTTTGCAGCCAACTATTTATAACAGTATGCATAATTTTTAAATATTTGTAATGTGAAATGTTGAATGAAATAAATCTTAACTGTGATGAAAATATGTGCTCGGTGTGCTTATTTGTGTTATTTCACGTGAACGTTTCGCTTTTTAAAAAGAACAACATGATAGGTGTGTCTCCATATCCCTGGTCTTTATCTGCGTTTTCAATTTTGTACACTGAATGGTTGATAGTTTCTAGTATTGGTGGTAGATGAAAATACCTTTTCATTTTCTGTAAATTTGGCTAAATTGCTGAAACATTTGGATTTAAACCTTGTTCACAACAGCTGGTTTTGATGACGAAGCGCCTGGTGACTAATTAAAGAGTAAGTTAACAACAGGCTGAAAGGTGGTGTTCCTCCGCCTTGTTCCTTGACCACACCCAGCATTGATGTCACGATGTACTGACAACACCCTGGAATGCACTTCTACATCACTTCTTTGTCGTTTATGAGAACATGAAACACTGAAAGCTCAGCAAAACCTTCAGCTGGTGAAGTTGTACTCTGAACTGTAACACACTTGATTATTGTCTCTGAGTTTTATTAGCCTGGTATTCCTGCACGGTTTCCAAAACTTATCACAACACTTATACAGATTATGCACTTATGCAGATTCACTCAGTAGTAAACCTCAGTTAACTCAATAGTTTTAAGGTCTAAGAATAGATTACAAAAGTATTAGGGGCACATTTGGGATTTATGATATTGGGCCATATGAATAAAATGTACTGTACTGTAACACACCTTTTAACTACGATGACCAGAAACATATTTTTTTTACAATGACTTTTATCTTTTATCAAAAGTAAATAGTCAACAACTCCTCTTACTTTTCACCTCATATTTGTGTGTAAAGGTAGTGTGTGAATGGAGTAAAGCACTTTTTTTCTCTCTCTCTCTCTCTCTCTCTCTCTCTCTCTCTCTCTCCCTCTCTCTCCTTCCTGGTACTGCAGAGAATATCTGCGCAGCAACTCATGACAAACCATCGGTTCAAGGCTCAAGTCACACGTTCACACACAACGGTTGCTTCGTGGATCCATAAAAAACTAAACATGCTTTCAAAGCAGAGAGAGTCAAAGCTGGAGTGCTGA
>JAOXYL010000078.1:14400942-14424552 GCA_028564955.1 Terapon puta
ATGTAAGATGCCTTTCTCCTCTGCACACTGCAGAAGTGCACCATCCTCACCAAGCTTATTAGACCACTCACTTAAAAGACCTTATGGCCCTGATTTGTTTCTGGGTACAATTGGCAATCAGATATGGGATGAACTGTGGCTTAATCCTCACTCTGGCTCTCTAATTATAATGGCAAATAGCTTCCAGTGGTATCATTTATACTAAATTTCTTCCAGTGCAGGATATTAGATATTGATGTGAAGACGGACTGATCGTTACAGACAGGTCATCGGCGTAGAGAGGGATGGGAGGAAAAGTAGAAGAGGAGGCGGGATGGAAGAAAGGCTCTGTGTGGATTGGCACAGAGGGAAATCAAACCTGATGTCTGGAAATTAACAAGCATGTATGTACTTCCTGTTATCTTGAAATACAGAAAAAAGATATGATGGGCTTGGAACCTTCATGATGATTTGAAGTGCTGTGTCTGCATCCCCTGCAGATAGAAAGCAGCTGCCTCTCGCTTTGGCTCATATTTCTTTCGTGTTCTGACTCTCTCTCTCTGGCTCTCTATGGTCTCATGTAAGGTTTTATTTTCACTCACATTTTCTCTCCTTTCACATTCTTGCTCTCTGTCTCTGCCTGTCCGTCTCTTTCTTCCTTCCACACTCTCTGTTTTGACACACACTTCATTGCCGTCTTCTCCCATCTCACTCAGCTCTCAGCTACTAAGGACGGGAAGCACTGTTTGGATCTGAATTGGTGGAACCATGTCCTAATACCAAGGATAACAAATGTGTCGGTTATCCTTGTACATGTTTCAGTGAACAACTTCAGTTTTTCATCTGAAATCACTGGAGTGAAATATTTGTTTTCAGTTATCTTGAAGGTTTCATTAAAATAGTTGGAATCCAAGAATGTGTTTTAGGATGTTTTTTATGGTATGTCCATTTTATTTCCATAAGATAACAAACACAGAAAGCTTTGACTTTTTGTCAGTTTTCTCCGAATGCTCTTTGAGATGTCAATATGTGGCAGAGCAATTGTTAGTGTAAAGCTGCCACAAGCATTGCGGGAAACATTAGTTTACAATCCATATTTTTTGGAGCAAGTATACTTTGCTCATCCATTTCCAGGATGAGTACATTGTTGCTGTACATTTTTCAAGCAATTTGGAAAGGTCCGGTGCCATGCCCGCTGACAGTTATTTCCCCTGGTTGGACAAGCAAGTGAACAATCGTAGCATTGTACTCAGGGTTTATGATTGTGGAAGTCATATTCTTACACAGCTAGCTCACTACCTAACTACATTCAGGAAAAGGCAACAGAAAAATTGTTAAAAAAAGCAACTTGTGTTGACTCGTAGACATGAGCTTTTAAATTAAAGCTGTAAGTTAACTGCTCTTACAACTTCTAGCACAGCATTTTTGCCAGGTGAAAATATCATTGCTAATGAATACTTAAGGCAAAGCTTAACAAAATATATAAATCCTCTGAAATGAAAACAGTCTGAGGCTGGATAAATGAGATTGCCTTGCGGTATACTGCATGGCTCCATTTTAGGCCTTATTTTATTTGCAATTGGGATCTGTTTCTTGAAAATGCAACATCCCTTATTAACTCTATGCTGATGACACATAGTTATATTTTCCTTTAAAACTGGGTGCAGTTTCCCTCAGGTCTGCAAGTCATTAACTAACTAACTCTTCTAACTTCACCAGTGAATCCTTATTCTCTGTTCTACATCCACACCCTTGAGATCTTCTGATTAATGATGTTTGCAATTCTACATTCCCAGGCCAAATGTGAACCTTTTTTTATTGTCACCCCCAGACTGTGGAAAAGTTCAGTCTACTCCATCTGTTGCCCTTTTCTTGATTCCCAGTTTAAAACCCATCTTTCTACAACTGCTTGAGTCTCAGCTATTAATATGACATCTACAATTATCACATTTATCTATAAATTTAAATAATTTCATTGTACTTTCAATCCCTCTGAAAATGTAGTGATTTTTAATGTACGTTATGAAAACAGTCGATGAAACTGAATTACTCAAATTTTACAGGAACAGGAACAGCCTTGTGCTTTTCCTCTGACTCGCTGTCCTCCGTTCTGTCTCTCTTTTCCTATACACCCACACACAGACACGCACACACATATTAAAATTCACATGCACCAAAACATAGACACATATGGCCATCTGTGTACTTTGTGCTCTACACCTCCATCTCTCCCCTCAGCCATCTCCCCTGCTGTCAGAGAAAGGCTGCTTCTCAGTAGTTGGCCCTCGGAGGTGTGGAGGAGGAAAACAGAAGGAAGAAAAGGAGAGAAATAGCAGCGGAGGGGCACAGACCCCGAGGGAATTACAAGGACAGAAGAGGAGTCAGGTAAATGGTCGGGAAGCAGAAATAAGGAATTTTATCAAAGCTGCACTCGTCACACCTGTACACCGGCGCATTTATTTGTAACTGTTTGTTTTCAGTCTCCTTGCCAATGGACTCATTTGATAAACAAATTTGATGTGATGTAATTTTAACGTTGGGGAACTCTTACACGCAAGCTGCACGGCTGACTAATAAAAAGCCATCTACACAATGCTGAGTCCAGAAAGGTGGATCGTATTAGTGCTTATGCACCCGCCACTTTTAGTTTACCCTCCTTTGTTGGGGTACAAACTGCTCCACAAAAGAGGAATGGTTTGATTTGTGGGACAGGAGATACAAATGCATATTTTTAATAAACTGCTAAATCATTGTTCTACCAGTGAGCTAACAAGCTCTCAGACTGACCATTAACAAGTTAGCTGAAATTATTTATTACCCTGATAACAAAATAGAACGAAACCTAGTAAACCATTGGGACTGACCAGCACTGCTCTAGTAGTTCACAAAAAACTCAATTTTACTCACCAAAATTAGATGAATTCAATCTGGGAAGGGAGCTATTTATGTAAGATATTGCACAAATTGTGCTCACATTTTCTCATATCAATGTCAAGATAACATTGGTGACACACTGGCTCTCGATCAACTGATAGAAACTATCAGCTACAGATGGTCTCTCACTACTCACCATCTTTTTACCTCACATCCGATTTGTGTGCTCTCCTGCCTGTTGGACTACTGTTGATGTTAGTGGCCTTTTGTTTTGAACAGTCAGCCACAATATACTCAAGGATATATAAAGTACTTAAGAGGAGCATCAAATATTTAACACAATCACACCCTGTGCATTAAAAATGTAGGGCTCCTGTACACTAACATCATAGGTGACGTAGCCTTTAGCGTAGATGTCTTAATAATGGATTTTAAAAGACTTTAAAATGTCAAAGGGCCTAATCAGTGAGGCCTTGTAAAATGATGATTCATTTCAGTTCATAACGAGACACTATGGGATTTTCAAGTTGAGTTTGTGTGTGTGTGTGTTTGTGTCAAACCAAAAGCTAAATTAAATTAATCTACAGTTTAAATATACACTACAATAACCATTGTGTAGTTTGTAAAATGAAATCAGCAGAGAAAGGTTCAAATGTTAATGCATTAAAGCGTGTGTGTCCTCTCAGTAGTAGTACTAAGTACTTTGTATGGCCTAGTTTCTCCCACCCATTTAGGAGGATGTCATTTTAAGTCCACGAACCCATAGTGCTGCTGGGGTACTCCTGCTGAGTTTGGTACATATAATATTCAAAATACTGAGCACAGTTCAATTATTTAGAAAGAAATGTCTGGGTTAAGGGATGTAAGTCTTGTCTCTCTCTGGGAGCGGCTACAGAGCATAATAATCTGGCTGGCTGCAGTATTTCTTATTGCACAAAACAGAAAATATTTCTCAACCCTGCGCTGACTCTGGGTTTTTATTATTATTTCTGCAAAGAAGACTCATTAGGTCATGGGTCTGCGAATAAAAGTGTCATGTCTACTGTGTTTTTCTAACCACCACAAATCTGAAAGCGCCGACACTGGGGTATGCGCCTAAGCAGATAAACTTATGCTCACGGAGGCTGAAGTGAATATATGTAGAAACCCATGCTTGATCACATGTAAAAAGGCATATGCGCGTGCACACACACACACACACACTAAAACTACACTCTCATCTTCGTGCAGTCTGTGTAGCTTATTTGCGACACAGTGCTCTTTGCTCGCCAGTCCCAGTGAAATTGGGGCAATGGGATAATCCCTGGTCAGATGTCAGTCATATTTAGGAGCGGATGCCAAGACACTGTGTGCTGCAGACAGCAAACTGTGCTCTGTGAGAGCGGGGATTACTAAGAGATGATGTTAAATACCAGCTTGGATGCATTTCATGTGCACGTCGTGGCTACAAGTGTGTTAATTTTATGACTCGTTTGATTCAGTTTCTTCCAAAGAGGCCGGACCTGCTGACGTGGGCACGATGCTGTCGAGTCGTAACGCCCTGGCACACATCCCACAAAGCAGAAATTTCGGAAACTGGCTCTACCAAATTGTAGCCATGCCCATCCAATTTTTATAATTATGTTTAATGGATTTGTATGCGTTTCAAAGAGGCAAGTATTGTTACGGACAACAATGTATTTTATATGTTAACTGTAGTATAGTGTAGACTAAATACAGGAAAGGATGATGCAATTGCTCAGACTTACATCTTTACATTAAAGCAACATGAAGAAACTAATCACCTACAGTTCAGTCAATAGCAGATATGGTCCCTGATGGACTGGCAGTTCAATTTAAGAATAAAGCACATGTAAAACTATGTACAATTTTATAAATTAGGGAAAAGAAACAATCAGCAAATGTTGGGCAATTTAGCTTAATGAATGACTTTGAAACAATTAATCAAATATCATTACATTGTTAAACTTCTGTGTCATTTGGCTCAAAGATTAATCAACTTATACTGTTGCAAAATGGAATATAAACTAATTTATTTAATTTATTATACCATTAGCTCTTTGTGCTGGCTTTGCCTCCCAGGATTTATTTGGATATGTCTAATTGGTTCATTCAACAACCATAATACATGAAAATCACACATATATGTAAATATAGTCTAATCAAGGCTTTGAGGAGATTTTGATTATGCTAAACTGACTAAATGAGACTAAATTGTGACTCTGGCTCGTGACTGGACATGATGCTCATTAACATTCAGATAGAAATGTGTCTGTTCTGAGTTAATATTCCAAACTTTCCTCACCTGTCCATTATTCTTCACTTTTCCCCTTCACTTCCCTCTCTAATTATGCTGTAATTTGGACTTCATTCAACAGAAAATTCGTCTCAGCACACATTCACCTGGCAATGAAACCTAATCAGAGAGAAAAAGACAGACAGAGGGAAATATCCAGGCATGTTATCTCTCCCCTGCTGACTTGGTGCTGAACTACAATAATACTTAAGGCATTTGACCACTTTGTTAGAGGAAAGGAGATCCCAGAAGGAAGTCACAGGAATAAAGTTTTAACCAAAAACAGATGCAGAGGGGTAGTCTGGTCACTTGTTGATGATGAAACATCTTCTACTGTAAAACGAAGTTCATGGTTTTTAGTTTTTTTTTTGTCTTTTTCCCTACCCAAGATGACATCTGTTTGTGTGTGTTTACATACTGTATATGTGTGCAGGTATTTGAGTAGGAATCTACATCAGTTTCCACTCTGACAGCATCATCATGTTCACTGTGTCAATTTTCATTCCATGTGTTCTTTGCCTACATTACCCACAATGCAACTCAACAGTTCGGCCTGAGCACCGATGAGGAGCAGGCTAAAGCAGTCTGGTGTGTTGCCTTCTTTGTTAATCCGTGTTTTTTTTTCAGCCCTGACCAATGGGGCCTTAAGTGACATCATGAACCGTGCTGCATGTTCATAAATTGGTTTTACAAAATACCAATAAAAAAAGAAAACGACTATTAGAGACAACATTGAGTCTGAGAATATGTGGTAATAGTCAGTCTTAAAATAAATCTTTCCAAACATAGAGGAAACCTGTGATGATGCGACCAGATAGAGATCAGAGGTCAATCCATGTATAATCTTGTGAATGTCATTTCTTTTCAAAATAAAAGTTTGTGTTGTTGTTCATCTATGTAGGAGAGAAAGGGAAATAAACAGCAAGTTGATGTAACAAAGAGCCTACAGGGAGACCACAGAATTCTCGGCTGGCGGCTGCTATATTAGATAGAAAAAAACATGTGAATCTTCTTTTTACATATCCAGCTGTGACTTGCCACAGTGACCTCAGGTCCAGGAGTGTGATGAAAATACTAAGATCACAAGAACAACAGTATAACTGAGCTACAGCTACCCTACCTTCTACCTCAGACGTTAGTGCCTGAATAGTACAGAAGAAAGACACCAAATGAGCCTGTCTCATTACACTCAGTTTCAAAAAGGTGTATTTCTGAATGTTTTTTTCTGGATAATTTAAAGTAAAGTGAAGGTGGCGTAACATCGGCTTCAAGAGTTCAGACCTTAGAGGTCCTACATGTTTACCTGCTCCCAGCTTTTTAAGTTCTTGATTATTTATTTGATTTCATTAGTTTATTTTGCTTTTGCTGATGCCATTGTCTGGCTGTATTATTTCACAGTTGCATGTGATATACAGTGCTCCTTCGCTATAACATTTTTTTTTTTTTACAGCGCATTGTGTTCTGCGTCCTGATTGGCTAAGGGATTGTATACCATTGTCAATCAAGCTCCTCTGTGCCTGTTTCCTGTAAAGTACAGAATGTGTTCAGCTTGCCAAATTTACAGAACTCTTTGATCGCTGGCTGAAAACAGGTTTTAATCTTTGGTTTCATTCAATAATACTGGACTTATTTTACTATGAAGGTTTGAACTTTGAGAGTGTTTAAACATGAGTGAAAAATGAGAAAATGCCAAGGTCTGAGAAAAGTGTATAAAGTGTGTAGTAAGGGCTTTTACAGCCTTAAAACATTTATAATAATTATAAAAAATAAAGCTGACTACTTCGTGGACCTATCGCGGGTTACTTTTAGAACGTAACTCCCGCAATAAATGGTGGACCACTGTACTTTTATAGTGTGTGTAATATGTAAAGATAAGATCAAGATTTTTTTGTACCCACTGTCTATAATGCTTAGTTGGTTAAGAAGTTGCTGATCATAAAAAAAGTGTACATACCCTGACATGGTTGTCACTCAGATAATATATAACTGCATTTCATTGTGCAATCCTGGATTGTATATAGCCAATAATAATAATAATGATAATAATAATAAAAAAAAACTTGAACCTTGATATAGCTCCTGCCACAGTTGGCAAACAAACATTGTTTCAGTTCCAACCTGAAACAAATGGCCTCCCATTTACATGTAAGAAAAATGTGTTTTCATTGTGTTATATAAACAATGAGGTTATTTAATTAAAGCCCAGCAGGGATGAAATGAAATGTGACGGAAAATATGAACATCTCAGGCACCCGACCACCCTCTCAGTGCGTTCACACCTAAAAAAGACAAATCACTCACATTTACCTCACAGTAATATGGAGTATATTGATGACAATTATCACCTCTAGCATTTTTTTTTTTTTCATTTTACATTACAGACCTCAACAGATGTGATGAACTAAATTAAAATCAGCGACTGTCCACACTGTCTAATGTTAAAAAGCAGTCGTACACACAGTGTTTTAAACTAAGCTGCACTTTGAACAGAGCGGAGATTTCTGTTTGGGTGCCATTAAATATATCAAATAAGTTTTGGCATTTCAACACATCTGCCTAAAGGAACACTGAGCTCGGCTGCTTTTTTTGGTCCATTTGCTTCATTTGTTAAGTCAGCCTAAATTTACTGAATTGAAAAATCTGGGATTCATCAGTGTATATGATGACTGAACAGTGTGCGGAAATACTGAAGTTGTGTATCATGTCCCATATGGTGGATTGAGGGAAGGAAGGTGTAACTGAAGTGGAAACGGCCTTCAATTCTACTTTATGTCCATATTGCGCATATGGTGTAGCAGCTTACGTTGAATCATGAACCATATGTTCTGGTACGGTAACATCTACTGTATATCTTCACCAGTCATGCAGTGAGACTTGTAAATCAACCAGAACATGAGATATATATCCAGAGGAGGGTCTCTCTCTTTGTCTCTCTCTCGCCGCCTATCCATCTGATTTCATAGTCGCCGCATGATGGGTTTGCTCCATCGAATCAAGATCTTACGCTGACAGCCACAGTAACATGCAGTGGGTGCAGATATGTTCTGATCTGCACACACACACACACAGGGAGCACGGGAACCTCTCTGTCTGGCTGCCTCTGTCTCTATCTGTAACACACATACACAGAAGACACACATGAAGCACCGTTGACTGTCTCACTCTCCCCAGGCTTACGTGACTGGCTAGATGGGTGCATCCAAGGGAAAACTTAAACGGACGCAATTCCTCAGCTGAAGCGTCTGATGCCTCAGGAAGAGGAAGTGAAAAATCGACGTCCCTCCTCTCTTTTCACTTTAAAAATGTTCTAAACATTTGTTTTCAACCAGTCAGTCGGACGGCAATTATTTAACTAAAATGTGCGAATAAGTTCCATCTTCCTGCTTATTCGTCCATTTGGGAAGAAAACAAAAAGAGACAGACGATGTATGTGAAATATTCACACTGACCACAAATGCTCCCTCTCACGTCGAGTCCTGATGCGATCGGCCACCGATGCCTGGAGTGCTCCGTACAATCAGACTTTGATGCAAAAGTTCACCGTGTTAACTCCCTGACAAATGCTGGGTCGCGTCACGTTACTTGAAATGTCACAAAATCGGGGACAGACAAAATCTCGCAGGGGTCAAGACATTTTTGGAAAGTAATACTTCGTATCACTTCTCCTGACACAATGGTATATCTCTCCTCGTTCCTCTGGAAATGTCAAGGAACTAGAAGATGTGCTTGAACGCGACACGCGAGCCAACCACTGAGGCCACTCACAGTGAGGCATGTCTTAAACGCACTTCTCTACTAAAGGAGCATGAAGGAGGGTCCTATTTCTGTGTCTTTACGTAATCTTTCTCCAAACTATTTATAAATGCATGTGCTCACCTTGTGGCATTCACTGACTTGCATCTGAAAACTCGAGTACTTGAGGTACGTCCTGATTCAACACTCACGCACACAAGCGCACACACACGCACACACACACACACACGAAGGACTCCGGTGTCTGCCTGACATCCCGAGGCTGACATAGTTGGCAGATTCTGAACTGGATGGGTGCATCCAAGGAGAAACTGCTCGTTCTCCGCTGACATGTCCGACGCCGAGGGAGGGATACTTGTGAAATCGCTGTCCATACATTCGCTCGTTGCATTATTTATTCTGTCGATAGCTGCCTACCCTCGGAGTCGATTCATGGTTTCCATCCAACCATGCATTAATTAATTGGACAATCAGCCTTATATCACCATGAAACGTTAGGCTCACTTGATTGTGTACTTTAATGGCTTTGAAATACGCAACAGCTATAAAAAATACGGAGCATTTTAGCTCTCTTGGTAAATGAGTGTGAATAAATAATGCTCCTTGTTATGATTGTGCCCATCTGCTACAGACAAAAGCCATAATTGCTCAGGATGAAATGACTCATCTGTTTGCTGCATGTTGCACCAGTCCCTTATGCCATTTCTTTCTGTAACTTGATGGTGCACCACATATCTGACATTAATTAGCCTCATATGCTACACACATACATTTACATTTACAGGTTCGATACACTTGTCTTGTCACACAATATAACACACGGTATAAGTGAAAAAAATCTACTTAATCCTAGGAAATATCAACAAAACTGTGTCTTACGCCTCCAGGTGACCAGCAATAATAATCCATGGATTATTATTTATATTCTCAATTAAATAGAGCAGGGAGTTTGCACAATACAAATGCTTAAGCCATTTCATTTATGCTATTTACACCGGGCGCTGTGCTTATGCTATGACCTTCCACTGACCCAAATACAAATTCAGAATACATCGTAAATGACCTCCCTCCAGGGTCATCAGCTTGTGTTTGTAGAAAGATAAAACACCCTTCATATGTATCAGTGTAAAGGTCTTTGCGACCAAACAGCTGTCACTGTTTGTCTGTTTGAGTTCCCTTTTAAATCCAGTTGTGCTTTTACCCAGGAATTATTTTCACACTTTCTCCCTAAATGTGTTCTCAGAGGAATGTCTAGACAGGTCCTTGATGTGCAAAAATCCTAAACCACAGGTGGCGATGATGAAGGAATACAAATAGGTTGAACCTCAAAGCTCTGCTGAAGTGAAGAACACAAGGGGTGAGAAGAAAGGAGGTAACAAGCAGCTATGCATCTCGACTGTTTGACCTTGCTATATGGCATGAACAGATGGGGAGTCTACTTTTAAATCTGATCTACTGCACAGGACTTTCAGTTAAAAGAAGTAAGAGATGTAACGCGCATCCTGAAGGCTTTGGACGTTGTTGACCTGACACAGTTGGTATCAGACTGACTTCAGTTCTGCATAAATGCGTCTCTTAGACTGACAAACAGGAGTGTCACTGCGTTAAAAAAGACAAGAAGCCTGGGAGACTAGAATAAGCTTTATGGACCAGAGATGTTTTATGGGATGTTTTATGAGCTTTCGACTCCGATAAAGGCACCTGCTAGATATAGCTGTCTTATGCATGTAGTTTGTTGTAAAGGCGTGAGGCTGCAGGAATGTAGACTTGAGAGTTGAATTGGATGAATAAAAAGCACTGCACTGTACTGTTTAATACTGCATTATATTGCAAATAAATATAAGAGAGCATGCAAACAGAATGGTGAACACTGACAAAACTGTAAAGATATTTTAGCAGTGCTTTAACTACTATGAGGACACAACAGATTTAATTTCATTATTTGTGAAATGGGTTGGTTTTGCTGTAGGGCGCTTTGCTACAGGGTTAGTATTTAGAAAAAAAAATCTAAATAATACATGGAAGATAAAGTGGCTTGTCATTACTGTTGATGTGGTAATTGTTTATTCTCGATTTCGCAAAAACAACATTGCCTATTATTAATGAATTACTCAGAAAATTAATGTGTCTTATGAATCATCATATGGAATAATTAGCCTGAATACTTTTTCCCCAGTTTCTTTCCCATCATCAGCATTTTATCTAATTTCCAAACTGATGCTTCTTTAATGTCTTCAATATTTGTGTGTATGACGTCATGCACAGACTTTTATGTTTGCGGTTTTGACCTGATACTCATGTTATATAACAAACTGTGTACATGTCTTTTTAATGAAACGTAACCTTCCTTTGATCCACCACACTTGGTTCGCTGGATATTTTCTTTTATATTCTTATAAAATAATAATAAGACAATTATTCCACGTTGATGGCAAAGGAATATTCATTCTATACGTTACACATGCTAACTTCCCCCCTATTTCCTTTTCCACACTCAGTCATTGTGCCCGACCATCCAGCACCCACTGTGGCTGCAGCACCGCACTCACATTGTGCCTTTCAGGAATTCACAGTTAATCACCACAAAAAATGAATGACACATCCCGGCACATTTCCAGACAATACATTAGAGCATGATTATTATGTCAGTCTGTGTATGTGCGCTGAGGAGCGAAGGGGAGCTTTTTAAAATCCCCCTAATCTGTTTACCGCGCTGTTGGAGTAAAATTCAGAGAAGGAAATGTGGTATCAGAAGAATTCTCTCTCACTTCATCCTTATGTTTAAAGACGACCACAGGCTCTTTTTAGAAATGGTAATTGCTCTGCTGATAAACCTAATCTCCCTTGAACAACCAAACTGAATGTGGGAATGAAATATCTGAGGAATTGGGTTTAAGGCGATGGATTGTGGTGTATGGTTTGCAAATGAAAATGCAGTCCTTGTTATTTTGGCTATGAGACACATTCAACTGCAGCCTGGTACTCATGATAAAGTTTTTAGGGTTTATTAGCAAATTCATCCTGCCTCTGTTCTTCGTAGCACATTTAAAATTTTAGTTCTATACACATTCATACGCTGACAGTATAATGTCACAAATAAAAACAAATACGACAATATAAACACAAATAGCATCCATACCTGGATTAATTTAAATCGCACGTTGAACGCAACATTTTAACAGCTTGTGAATATTTCTTATTAAGTCATATTTTTATCTAACATGTCACCAAAAATGATTAAAAATGCACTGGAGAGGGACGTTTTATTCTCCAGTGCATTTTTAAGGGAGTTTTATTCTCCCTTGACTCGCAGTGATTTGATATTTCAATGTGAAAAAGAAGAAAATTTCATAGTTTACATGAGAGACTACATGACACGTGTTGAGTGCTGTATTACAGTATGTTTTTAGTCATAGTGCTGCAGTCCTATGGGCTGCAGCACTATGAAGGCTGTGAAATTCAAAGCGTAAATAGTGCAGAACAGCTTGTTCAAGAGACATCTGTCCCTCGTCAGCACGCAGTGAAATGAATGAATGGATTGAATGTATGTGCCTGTGATTTAGACTTTCTGTCACTGCATATTTAGTTGGAGCCTCTCCTGTCTCCCATGTTTCATCCTCACTGTCGTATCTGCTCTGCGTGCGTCTATCGATACATCAAAAACACCTTGAACAATATTCCTGAATAATGCCTTCTGCATTACCATATGAAAGCCGCTTCCTGAAAGATGCGTGGTATCAGAGAAACTGCACTGGAAGCCATATTCAGAGGCTAATACAAACACATATATACCCACACACAAAAAGAGGGGAAATAGACTTTCAAGAGGAAGAGAGGTGAATGGCAGACAGAGAGGTGTTTTCGGTACTGTTCAATTAGGGGAAGCGCTTGGAACGCAGGTAACAAGAATGCTGGAAGAGATGGGAGAGGGATAAATGTATTGAGAGGAGCCATTCAGCGACACCACTGGACAGCAGGATCTCTTCTTCGGTGTCTGACTCACCTACGACACAACCAGATGCTACATAAACCAATAAGGAAGAACAGTTTAGACTCGACTCTAAGGGAGCGGACCGCTGCAGCGCATCAGTCACTTCCCACGTGGAGAAAATTGTGCATGTGGGAGCCATGATTCCGTTATGAGACTTAACATTTCAAGTCACATTACGAAACATTTTGCCCTTGGCCGGCTCAGCTCGACAATTTCCATCCCGGACGCATGTCATTCATCTGGATAAGCAGTCCACCTTGAGCAGCTTATCGCTTGAGGTGGAGCTGACTGGCATCCTGTTTTGTTGTTGTTGCCATGGCCTGAAATCTGCTGTTGATGTCACTGTGATGGCCACGGCTGAGCTCACAGCTGATCACTCCCACGAAAAAACAAGAAAACACGACAATTAGAGAAAAAGGCTGAAATTTAAAAAAGAAAAAGAAAAAAAAAACACCATTTGGGTAAACACATGGACCTAAAATGGTAATGTAGTACAGACTTGTGAAGCACATCTTTTGCAGATTTTCTCACAGATTTTTATTTGCATTCATTTTCCTAAAACAAATGTTTCCTGCTACAAGAAGATAGATGAGCATTGAGTAAATGAATTTAAGAGGCAGCTCTGAAAACACTCTTGGTGATAAAAAGTGAGGAGAATAATTGGCAGATAATACAAGTGAGCCTTTAAAAAAGCACCAGTGTCCCCTGAAGTAATTAAAACAGATTATAAGGAGAGTGGTGGCATGTTAATAATGTTTTTTATTTGATTTTCACCCATTTCTTTTGAAATACAAAAACTGAAAATGAGCCTAAGATAGCTGTGACAGGTACTTCAATGTAAAAAAAGTTGAATATTGTGGATTTATATTCATAGACTCACTATCACTATTTTATGGAAATATTTTCAATATTATCAGTGATTCAAAGGGCTTTTTTTTTGCATGACCATAAAACACAGATGACTATTGTATTTTACTGTGTTTACTACATATACATGTGCAAGAGCTAAGATAAAGAACTTTTTTATTGACGCAATCAGGTGTTAATGCAGGTATCAAAGACTTGACTATTCCGGATAACACAGCCTTAAGGAAGATTAGTGAAATGCCTGACATTGCAGAAGTTATTACCAAAGCTGCATTACGAAAAATGTTGGATTTTATGTCTCAGACTGGAATGAGATGCCAGGTTTTTTTTAAGTCAGGCAAACAGCAATAGAAACTGTTTATCAGTTCACACCACACTCACATTCAGACAGTAAATGTGTGTGAATGAGTGTAAATATGAGCAGAAATCTATTCCTGCGTGGCCGCACTGGAACTTATATTATTGATGCCATGTCTTGTTTGAAGCAACTGAACTGCTCAAGGACACTGAATCACTGATCAGCTAGTTTTTGGAGATTCTGTTAAAGTTTGCAAAGTGAGATTCTCACATTCTACTTACACTGAAGTACAGCAGTTCAGTGCATCATCATGTGTATTTCTTTGCATCCAGTCTTTTAAGAACAATTCATCATCATCATAATTTTCTCTACCTGTACCCCAAACAGCAATATTCCAACACTGCTATTTATTTTATTTATTTATGTCTTCATCATAGATCATGTCTCATCATCTTTCAGCTATAGTCGTAAGTGTGCTATATATCTATTTGTCATGTGTATAATGAAGATTGCATTTTAAATGGGAAACAAACAAGTTCCCTGAAGAAAATGTTTTTAACCAACTCATAAAGTTAATTTTATCTTAATTAACTACATAGTTAGAACCGATCCTATCTGCTTCATCCAAAAATCAATCAAAATTACTAACAATTATGAGTGGCTGCCTGTGTTCTCACTGCAAACTGGGCTGAGTGAGTGAATACAGACAGAAGTAACCACAATAACAAAGGAGCAGTGAGACTCTTAATTTGGGTACATCAGCCTAAGGTATACTGTTATATGTTCACTTTACTTTTAGAGTCCATCACTTTTCCATGCTGCAAGTTATAATATTCATCTTTATCACAACCCTCTGTTGTCCTTGATAAACTTAATCTGATGTGGCTGTAATCCAAATGAGATCAAGATCTTCTGGATTTCAATCCGCTGCATCTGATGGATCAAAGACAGATGCACTTACAACTTGCAGCCTTTCGAATGTATATAATCTTTTTCATATATATAATCAAGTTCATCTATCTGTATTTCATTTCACTGTGCGGCAAGAAGCTCTATTTTATGATTAATTTATTCTGAAAAATTCCCATTGTCCATCAGTTCAACAATCAGCGTAAGAGATGCAAAACAAGCCTGCAAGTCCTTCCTTCCTTTGCCCAATCTCCACCTCAGGTGATGTCATAGTATCACCTGATATTCGTCAAGGTAAGCCCTTTGTCGTTGGTGCTGCCTCTAAAGAAAGAGTTCACTTCCTGTCAACATGAGGTCGTTTCTAACTGGATTAATTACCTTCATTTTTTCTGGCTTGGAGTTTCAGTTCTTGGATTTCTGCTTGAAAAACTGAGGGAATTGTGCCATAAGAGGGAATTATAAATTACAAGCTAGGTGTAAACATCCACTCTGGTCTCACTCCCAATCTAGAATAGACAGTACGGTAAATATTTTAATCTATGTTCTGCTCTGCTGAGCAGTACAAACACAGGTGATGGTTTAGGCAGATGGGGAAACTGTGCAACAGAGAGGGATTTTACATCTTTCTAAGTTGATTGTTCTACCCGCCTACATTTTTGCCATTGAACAGACATGATACCACACATTAACAAAAAGCATCCCTATCCAGGAATGTGCGAGGAAAACATAGTATTGGCATTATCCACTGTGCATTTGCTGTGGTGAAAAAAAAACAAGACATTTTCGTTGTTTCTTTGTTGTCCAAGGCTAAATATTCTCTGTATGAAATTAAATGAATGTAATTTATTTTTGGATGTGAGCATCAGTCATGTATGTGTGTGCAGTACACTCCCACCCCCACAGTGCAGGTGTAGCTGTTTTAAGGTCTGGTTTGTATCCACAATTTCGAATTAACTTGAAGTGAGAATGAATTATTGATGTGTAATGTAATTCCTAATAACACCAAACCTCCTGCCTGTGTTTTCCACTAGAAACAAAAACGAAGATGGTTATTAGCCACAAAGCTGGACCAGCAGCCTCTAAACAAAACTAGGGGATGCCACTTACTCTCTCTATTTGATAATTAACAGTGTAATGCAGTTATCAAGATGTTGGTTTATCAGAATTGATGTTAATGTTGAAGAAAACAGCAAAGACTAGTTATAGTTACCGTGTGAACCAGTTTAATGTGCCATTGCTTTTTTGCTTTCTTCTAGTTGACTTTTTCTCTCTTTGAAATGGGAAAGGTAGTGACAGTGATGTTTATCAATGTGCATTTTCTCTGTTTAATGAGCCAATAAATGAACTAAATACAATGCTGTACTCATGTGATATACATTTATAAGATGGAAATTGAAATAAGATTGAAATTCCCATTTTTAACAATTATTTAGTTCCTGTGTTTTGCCTTTAAGGCAGCTTCCTGTATGAGACAAAGCATAATAAAGTGCAGCAGAACATACCTCATAAGTATGTAAAGTGGACATAACATACGCTGACAAGAAGACTGTGGGAATGTTGATAAAAATACATTAAAATCCTGGGGTAGCTGTGCCCGCATGCTGGAAACTGATTTATACGAGACATATCCACAAAGTGTATTTGATACTATAAAGTGGTAATGGAGACAAATAGAAAGATAGATAAAACAAATGCCTTAAAGTATTTGACTTGAATAAATTCTTTCTTTCGTTTATGTAAAATAAGAAGAAAATGCAGTAAAACAGACAGATGCAGCTGGCTATAAAATCTGTTAGCCAAAGCTTACCCAACTGTTTCCACCGATCACCGAGGCGATGGCGACCAGCAGAGCCCGCCTGTAATAGAGTGTGGAGTGTGACAGGCACGAATTGAGCCCGACAGCATTTCATCAACAGGGTATTAATCACGGCATTCTTTGAAGCCTGGACTCTCAGTGTAAGTGCATTTTGCAGTTCAGATCTCAGTGTCACTGTGTCATACAGTATAATGTACACAACCATGTAGCACCCAATAATGTTTATGTCAAGATTAATGGCTGTCCTTTTGGTATGTTTTTATAGATCTAAGATGACAGTGTGGCACATATACAAGTATTTTTTTAAATGGATATTTTTCACAGCCTTCTTTCATCTAAACACAAACCATAATTTAGGTCAGTGAATATATGATCTTTTTGAAAAAGGTGAATATTCTCACTCCATTTTCATTACAGAGGTGTAGATGTGGACTGCCATGTAGTGTTTTGGAAAAAAAATGACACCTTCCCATTAATTTGTCTGAAACAACAACGATAGATAGATAGACTATCGGTCCATTTATGTTTTTTTTTAATTAGAAGTTGTTAGAAAACTATGAATAAATAAAGAATCAGCTACTGTTTTGTGAGTTACTATCTAAAGAAAATTTTTCACTCTACCTATTCCTCTCTGGTATGTGACCTCTTGTTTACATAGATTTTATTGCCGCCTACTGGCCAGGCATGCTTGTTTCAACATTTGAAATAATTTCTGTGCTCAAAGCCTAGGCTGGATGGTTAGATTTTTTTTTAAAAAAGAGGGAAAATATCTGTTAAAAATACCTCTGCACACTAGGGCTGCAATGAATTGCTTTGTGTATACTGACTTGTCAGTATCTCAAAAAACTATGAGATGGACATTCATGATACTTTGTTCATGTGTTCATTGTTCATGTTCCCCACAGGATGAACTGTGATTCCTTTGGTGGCTAAATTGTCTACAATGTTGTACAGTCGTGTTTTAAATTCAAAACTCTGAGTTACGATACTCCAAAAAAGTCATTAGTTAATCTCCAGTGTGACAACTGAAGCCAAATTGAAACTGTTTAGTTGTTTCACCAAATTGATTTAATGTAATTTAATGACACAAACATAAACTAAGTGAGCAGTTGACGTGAGTTAATAAAACAATGCTCAGCTGTTGATCCCATTAAGATTTGTGGGGATACCGAAAGTCGAACATTTCTTTTCAACCGGCTTCTGTACGGCACGTGGGTCAATAAGTTACCTCTAATCTCACCGAGACGTCCAAGGTCATTAAATGAAGAAATCAGAGGTTCTGTTTCAATAGATGAAATCAGCGTAATTATCTAAAGCTGCAGCTGTAAATGGCATAATTGGGGTAAAGTGATAAAGACCTTCTGGCCTCTGCTCTTGGTCTGACAATAAGAGCTCTCTCTCTCTCTCTCTCTCTCTCTCTCACACACACACACACACACACACACACACACACACACACACACACACATATAGAAACAGTGAAAATGCCTGATAATAGGAAATCATAATTATTGACTGTGGTCATCTCATCTTCTCTGGCGCTTAGCACTTTTCTTTTATCAGCGTTATCTCTGTTGCTTGTGAAGCCCTGCTGGTGAAAGCTATGCATTTGATAAGGTGCTGTAACATTTCAGGTTATTAAACTACAGATCTAGAGCACCAACATGCCATCATCAGGCAACGAAACCTTTGGAGGCCGTAGAGGGAGAGCTTTAATTCTGACAGTCAGCAGTCCCAGCTATGTATTATAAGGAACTAATGGAGCTTCTACAGATGTCTAAACTTGACATTTTAATATTGTGATTTCACTTCAGACATATAATTCCTATTTAATGTTGCTTATTGAGAACAATCAAAGTTAATTGAACTTGTTGCCACTTCCAGAGAGAGAGAGAGAGTGTGAGGAGAGAGAGGCTGTGACTGAGAGAACTTGTCCACACATCCTATTCAAATAACAGAGAAAGACTCCCAGTCAGGATGTTAATAACCCTTCTGCTCAACACACTCTGGACTAATCCCCGCAGCTTGAGTCAAGTGTCACTTCTGGTAGTTTTATTAACTGTGGAGGATTTTCGGTGAGTGTCCAGAGCCCACAGCGACATGCAAACATGTACAAATACAAATATGCACTTCGGACAGTCTCCAAACATCCCCACAAGTCGTCGCCGAGCTGAATTATTCAAAAGAGGAACAAAGGGAGGATGTAGGTATTTATTTCGGTTTTGTTTCACAGCCGCGACGGGTCAGCGGCTCACGGGCCTTTGGTTTGCCTCTGAGTGTGCCTGTGTTTTAGCTAGCTTGTGTTCTCCCAGGCTGCCTACAGTAAAAAGCAATTTGTGCATTAGGCTATTTGAAGCCAATTATAATCCCTGAACCATGCTCTGCCCCTGACTCAGCTGCTGCTTTGCCCAAATTATGTCGCAGCTTTGACTTGAGCTGCGCCTCCAGACCAAAGAGATACAGTGCAAGCGCTCCCTCTCTTATTATTCACCTGGCACTAGCTTTAAACATGGCACATTATGGTACATTTTAACATAGATGTACGAGACATACTGTACCATCAATTTATTAGGCACCAACAAATGCAGAGGTCTATAGCGAAATTATGTATGTAACATTTTTTTGCTTTGATGGACGACTTTTTTTTTAAAAAGCATGCTTGTAAAAAGAGACTAAAGTGGTAAATTCATGGTAAATTTCTCCATTTTGAATGGTTTTATCTGTTGTTGAATCCCATTTCAATTTGGTAGAAATGTTCTTTTGTCATGGCCAGCTCTAAGTGTTTCCAATCTTAGCTGAACGCACCAGATAAATAAAGGTTAGGTAAATAAATCTTTGTTATATTGTACTGTACTATGGCTGTGGGTGTTTCCAGTATTGCGTCCATCCCTTTCTTTTTTTTAACACCTCTTTCTCCCAATATGACACACTTTCCTGTGCTGTGGGAACAGTGACCCCCAAAGAAACATAACAAACTAAACAAAAGCAGCAATAAATAACTGCATGAATATATAAATGGGTAAAGAGCACTAACCGTTATGGGAGTAGGAGTTGTTGCTATACTTGCTTGTGTTAGCGTGAGGAAGGAGTCCCTCATAAACTGAGCATAAATCAAAAGCATACACATGACATAACACATCATTATGGTATGCCCGTTCTAATATCCGTCTTTGTGTGTGGACTTAACCTCCGCTCGCCCTCTTTATCACCGCTGTTCCATTAAACTTATGACTTCTCTGTGTCAAGCCGAGGTGTGAGCTCGCAGCACACCAGGGCACAAATTTGGACCATTTCATCTCCCTTTAATTACGAGAAAAGCTGAAAGGCTTCGGTGCTCCGCATTGTGAATCCCCGAAATTATTTTCCACTGGAGGAAATGATGAGGTCATCACCATTCTCCGGGAAAAAAAAAAGAGACGTGTTTGTTACAATAACAGCATGTGAACGACAGTTTAAGACCTGCCACCATTTTTCTCAGCGGAGCCACAAAACACGAATTCGAAACGTGGGGCAGGAGCGTAGGTGGTGCTGAGGTGGGTCTAGCACTTTATAAACATGAACCAAATTGATGTAAGCATCTGCCATTTTGACAGACAGTTATTTTCTGTGGTTTTTTTTTTGTTTTTTTTACATAGCTTATGCGGCTTCACTAGGTCTCAAAGTCCCCAAAGAGGCACCCAATGCTGCTATTTTGCGAGCAAAAAGCGTGGGTGCGATAATTACAAGCTGCCGAACAAAGGCTGTTATTGAACATGGACAACAGTAAAATTGCCTGTTACATTCCTGCTGTTTCATACTGTTGCCACATAATAAACACCTTCCAGGACACCCACCTTCCTCTCGTCTTCGCTCCCCGTGCTTCCCTCGCCATCCCCTCCCTCTTCGCGTCTTCCACGTCTGCCTGTTTCTCTGTCCCTTCTCGCTCAGTAATTACCACCTACAGGAGCCAGATGTTTAAAACAGCGGCGCTTATCTTCACCTCCATGCTTTCGGGATGGCAAGACAAACTGTACGCAGACATGAATGAATTTGGAAAACTTGAAAGGGAAGGGCAGTCGTCTTGTGTTCTATCTTTGTAGGGAGCAAAACATCCAGATCTGAGGCTGATGTTATTCTTGTCCTTTGATTTCTATCAGCTGATGTGGACTGAATTTACCCTTTGCGTGCATTTTATCCTAATCAGACCAGATTAGATAAGTGGATGAAACTTTAATGACTCCCGGGGAAATGGGGTCACTGCAGCTGCAAGGAGCAGAATATTGATAACAGAGCAGAACGGGACAAAGTTTAAGATCATACAACAACAAATACGTTGTTTTAACTGATAAGTTGAAAGGCAAACATTTAGCGTTAGTCTAAACTAGAGACTAACTGACTAGGGAGGAAAAGAGATTGGAGATTGTGTCTAAAAATATCAAGTTTCTTTGTAGGATAAAACAAGGTCTTCATCCTTTCAGACCTATAGACAGCATAGTTATTAAAGGGGTATAAAGAGGCCGTGGTGAAGCTGGTGCCCATATGCCAAAAGTCGTGATGTATTCATGGGGAACGGGGAGCTATTAATTGTTTAACCATTTAGGGGCACATGGGGGCAAAAGCATTTTCTAATATGTAGAGCAGCTTATATGGCACTGTGTTACATCTCTTCCATCTTAAGTACAACATTAGTGTATTTTATCATACTTTATTGCAGGCCACTGCAAAGTGTTATCTACCATGGGATCTTCTTTTTTTGCAGCATTTTTTTCTAACGTGGGGGTTAACTGGGTACAACAGTACTCAGTGCACCGACGTATGGTGTATATTGCAGCCATGCACTGTCGGTGATTAAGACTGACAAATGTGTCAAAGTACACAAGTACAAGTATATATCTAAGTATCATACATATAAGTATATTTAAATGATATTTTAAAGTATATAAATGTTTGAAAGTGCATTATTAGCTGTTCATATCATTAAAAAATATGAAGTGGCCTGCATATAGAATCACGCACAGACCAGTATAGTATACTGATAATGTATAGATTTGATATCAAATGTCAGAGTGATACAGTATAGTTTCCTTTGTGCTGCAGTAAGAATAGTAGAAGCCAGCGGTGGAGTGGATAGAGACACTGACAGTTAGTACAAATGAACTCTTGAAGCACTCCTTCGTACATGTAGCTGCATCAGCTCATCGAAGAGAGGGCGGGAGGCTTTATCCAAGATAAATGAATCATCCGCCCCCTCTGCCGCTGCCGCCTCCAGGGTGTCCTTACTGAGCCCCGTGACTCCGCCGGCCTGAAAAGGACAGGGTCGGCGCTCAGAATTCCTCACAGTGCTCGCTGCCGGTGGGGGTTGTGGGGAATGTGAAGCATTTTAGATTCAGGTGCGCCGTCAGATTTCTGAAGGGGCTGATGTCCTCTGCTCGCCCACGGTCTAGCTCCTAAATGATATATCATCTGTGGATCTGTCTCGGCCCCTCAAAAATGTTTCCAGCTACTGCACACAAAGCACTTTTTTAAAAACATAATCAATATGGGGTTGTGATACATGCCGTAGCTCTACAGAAGGAAAACGCACACAGGAGACACATGGGTGGACGCGCTAACTGAAATGCTCACACAGAGACGTCGCAACCATGTCCCAGAATGCACAGTGACGCGCACAATAAGGGAGTGAATGTCGCAGTGAAATAACCGGGTTATTCCATTTGAGTTACAGCCTGTGTTTCGCAAGTTTAAGCAAGTTAAATTCAAAATAATTTCTGCATCCATGCATGTGGTGTGTGCTGATTCCCCGCAGATCACGGGGAATTCAAATGAGCAGACCTGCTTTGTCCCCGAGCCAAACGCACACACACCTGGACATGCAATATATTTAAATATATCACTTTCAGGTGCATTAAAGCTTGTGCACTGAAGGTGAAGGCTTCCCTTCAGTGTTTCAGATGAAGAAGTGACCTCTATTTCACATGTGTCATCCACTCCATCATAATCCCGGCGAGCGCACGCACAGCGCGCTAAGATGTGTAGCACCAACAGACACACACGGGCGCACAACTGGTTTCTATCTCACACTGTTTTGCTGTGTGTTTGATACCTCCCTCCTGCCTATCACAACGGGGCAGATTCAGTCTGACCCCGAGACTCCGAGATAATGACTGTGCTCTCAGACTCCTCAGCACAAAAAGAGAATTCCATAAGTGTTAAGTTTTCAATATATATTCATGGAGGAAAGTGGATACGGTCATACTGGATGAATGAAATGAAAAGCATATTCAAATCACTTACGGCGGATGCAGACTCTTATTATTTCCTCAGGTGCGGAAGTGTCCATTATGCGGGCGATCTGGGAGCGATCGCATGTTATAGTCTGACGTTCACGCGGGCTCCGAGAGGTGGGAAGGTAAACAGACCTAAATGAATCAAACATGAGCCGAGGTGCCCACATGCCGAGACCTGTGCACGCGCGCCCTGCCGGTTGAGGTGCAGCCGTAGCTGAATCAGCGTGTTTATCGGCGCCTTTGATGCTGTTAGTCATTATTTCACATGAGAAAAAAAAAAAAAAAACCCACAAGATAATTGAACTGTGTATTATGGGTAATGGGAACTGTGAGCAAACAGCGTGATTCACAACAAATTGACCTGCGTGTGTTGCCTGCAGTCAAATCTGTTGAGTTTAAAAGGCTTCGCGGTTCACAGCAGCAGAAATATGCAGCACATTTTATTGCATAAAGTTGAGCGTGCTTTTGACTTCCATCAATCATTAATGCATGACAGAAAGACACAGATAGATAGATAGATAGATAGATAGATAGATAGATAGATAGATAGATAGATAGATA
>JAOXYL010000078.1:14433223-14452741 GCA_028564955.1 Terapon puta
GTGTGTGTGTGTGTGTGTGAGACCTGTATCTGCAGCAATTATCACTGAAGGAACACAAACACACACGCATGCATACACACAAACACACACACACAAGCGTGGATAGGTCCGGCAGCCAGGGAGAAGGAGTAAACTCTGAAGTACGTGGTCGGGGTATGAATAACCACCGGACTGTACAGGCCCGACTCTGGTGCAGTGGTTGACAACCTCTGCAACACAGCAGCAGACACACCAAGCAGGAGCCACGACGCAATGACTCCCTGTTGACAAAGCCCTGTTCCGTAATACATCACTCCTCTTTAATCCCCCGCACAAAAGCCACCGAAGCCTTTCTTGAATTTCATTTCGCTCCACATTTTCATCTCAGTATTCATCGGCAAGGCATAAACACTGAAGACCTTCCATCTGGAATTCTTGAGCTGCTCTTCTATTCGAGGATAAATTCCACTCATACGAATGAAATAAGTATTTTACAAGAAGCAAAAACATATATAACTAGCAGGAGCAGGTGGTGAAAGCATTCCTGACAAACCCTTGATTATCAAAATCTATATCTAAAGCAGTGAAATTCCCTGTAATGTTGAGCTGAAAAGTCAAACTTAATAATTACAAACTTCCTGATGAAAAAAAAACAATGTATTTTGAAATCTTGACTCCTCCTCCTTGATTCAGCTTTGTGTTTACATTCAACCACCTTATACAATAAGAGTTAAATAAAAATTATAGTTGGTAACTGAGACTTTTTGAGCTTTTCTTCTGTATATGTTCCCAGCGGCTCTTCAATTTTAAGATAACTGAAAAGAAAGCCAATGATCATGTAGGAAGGTACATCAGTTCTTTAATATAACTGTTGTGTCTGTTTCATGAATAAAGTCTATATTTCTTGTAACCTTCAGAGGAAGCACAGTGACATCTGCTGGCTGTTTATGTTCATAACAGCTGATTTTGTTTTCATGACACAAAGGACACATGGATCAAGAAACGTACTCTCAGCGTACTCAGACGTACTTGATCATTGTTTACTCACATTTAGCTGCTCACAGCGGCCACTGGAGATCGTAATGTCTCCAGACGAAGGATGGTGAAATGTTTCAGAACTTTTTTTCTGTAGTGACAATGTCATTTTAGAAGAATGTAGAAGTTTCTGAAAAGAATTGCAGCCACATGTAGTTGATTTACTGAGCAAAAGTGGTACACCAAAGACATGTTGGGGTTCTTGTAATTAGTGAATTAGTGAACAAAAACACCAACAAAACAAACTCTTACTCTTATCTTTTCTAAATTCTATATCTCTTCTGGTTTTCTCCTTTTTCTTCTGGTTTTCTGACTATGGTGATCTCCTGTCTTTTTCTTCTAGCTCCATCATAAGGTCGTTGTGACTTTGCGTGAAATGTCACCATGACTTTTCCATCAATAGCTGTAATATTTGATATACACAGTCATGTTCTCCTCAGTATGAACTGTCATAACCTTGTTGCCTTTATAACTGCATGGCCTGCTTGCTAACCTCATGTTGATCTTTGTCTTGTGGAATTAGTCTAATATGTGTTTGCTTAATAACTGAATGTGGATGATGGGGCGTTATTCTTCTTATTATTTTATTATTATTATAATGATCTCACTCCATTAAATGTGTGTATATGAAATTAGATGATCCCTGTCCTTCCTCTCTAACAAATGATAATCTGTCGGTATGAAGCATCCTCTGCCAGTATTTTCACCTTGAAATGACTGTTTCCATCTGAGATGGTAAATGATGATATTTTTTGCTGCATTTTCATTTTCTTTGCTTCCTAAATAGGTGAAAGTGATTAGACATGCAGAATTTAGCGAGGTGTATAAATGCAGTTATGTATATAACAATCACCATCTATGTTACTGTAAGAGGGTCCACTGCTTTAATTGCTGGAATTAAAATTCATGGATAACGAGCTTACTGTGGGTGGAAGCTGATTCTGTCAAGGGAAAAAGAGACAACATGAAGAGGCTTTCTGTAGCCATCTGTGATGGTCTGGTTAAACTTCCCATCTGTTGGCAGTGATCACAATATGGATATTCTCAGATACTATAATAGTATGCTTTTTTGCTCCGATTTTAATGTTGTGGAGTATAATTATACATTTAATGGCATTAAGATAATGTTGTAATAATGTAATATTTTGATAAGTCCCTTTGTTGTTTCTAGTAAATTCTGAGAAAGAAATTGATCTGTAACAGTGGGCTTTCTGATATGTAACAAATTTTTTTTTCTGGAAATGACTACATATTTTGGTGCCCAGAGGAAACATTACTGTTAAATTGGGTTTGTCACATGAGACAAGACCGTTATATGGTGGTTATGTTGTTTGTTATTCAGGCGAGGAAAGCATTAAAAATGTTGTGACGGCCATATTTTCCCCAAAATTATTAATAACACTTTATATCCTGAGGTGTTTATATACTGAGTTGAAAACCCATTTATTTCTTTAACTTAATGTTTTTTTTCCTGTCTGCAGGTCTTAATTAGTTTCATTTGGGAAGCATGGTGTTGTCTCATAACTTACGTTAACTTTTATCATAACTGAAGTACACTTGCCCAGAGAGGATTTTTCAGACAGAAATTATATTGATATGTGAAGAAAACCACTTTATGTTGCCCAAAGAGTGTGCAGGAATTGCAATAGACAGAAAAAAGAAGAAAGATTCACACTAGAGAATGTTTTCTACTCCACTGCAGATAATCTAATTTATAAACCCCCACAGTGGGACGTGATGGATTATCAGATTATCACTAAACTCATTTACTGAGCAGTGTAAAACTCTCCTAAACATGCAGGTATATTCTTCTTTGTGTGGTTAAAATATACTTTTAAACTGCACTCAATCTGGCAAAGGACATATAACTACTGTGGAAGCTGAAACCCAAAGGTTCGGCTGTGACATTTAACTTTAGACTCGTCTGACGGATTTTGATTTATTTTCCCTCATTTCACTGATCCTGATCCTCACTATGTTTCCCCGGCCAAGGTGTGCATCATTAATGACAAGGACTCAGCATGAATAGGATGACAAACTTGAGATTTATAAGATCTGAGATGATTTCTCTGCATATCTGGTGGAACAAGAAACACTCACTGTTGTGAGAATCTCATCTCGTCACAAGGGGGCGCTCTCAAACAGGATAAATTTACAGCTCAGGCTCCTGACCCGATCGTCAAATGTTTTATGAGCATAAATTATTATAAAAATAGATACAGCAGTGACCAGGGTGTTACATACATTAATTGTTATTTGAGGTTGATCTGATGTATACTTATTGTCACAATAAACGAGAAACATGACTATACATGGACTATATCAGCAGAGCCCCTTTACACGGCTGAGAGGATAATAAAAATAATGAATAAATAACTGAAACATCTGGCTTCTGAAACTCAAAGTGGGAATATGAATGTAAACTTAATCAAACCCATGGGCCCAAGCATAGACAAACAACTATTTTAAATCACTATGACTCATATGATCATATGAAAAAAACATTGCGTCAGTCCTGTGATTTTTCATGTAATCAATAGTATTGAGTAACATCCAGTTTAAAATAACCTGCAATAAACTGCAGAAGTGATAAAATGCATCCATAATGGGTACACTCATCTGTTTGTGAGGGTACAACAGACTACTGTGTCACTGTGCACTGCTTATGACACAATGGCCAAAGATTTATATGAATGAAATGGAAGCTCAGATTTGACCTCTAGAAGTAGTTTGACAAAAGTAAATAAATAAATGAAATATTTCAGGGCATCTGACAAAGAGCAGACAAGCACCCTGGGCAAAACCGAAGAAACGACAGCCACCTGTGAAGACTAAAAGCAAGCGGGGAAGAGGTCAAAGTCATCCACTAGGAGTTGTTGGGCGGCTGTGGAGAGATGAAGGAGGACATCGCATCTGAAGTAACAGTCTTACATCTCTTGGGTCACGTAATGAAAACTGAACAAACTTCAACTGTAGATCAAGATGCAGTCAGAGCCCAATTAAACACAAATTAACACATTAAAGCAAAAAAGAGACATCTTTATGTCTTTAACAATTTATCTATTCATCAAAATACTCAATAAAATTCCTAGATTTTTCTCATGGGAATATCAAGTCAATATAAAGATGGTCTTTATGAATAATATCTGAAAAACCTAAAAAGCCAACTCCTAACTCACAAATGGCCCCGGGGTTGTCATAAAAATGTTATTTTACAAGCTGGTGGTCACTTGGAAAACATAAATAGATACTAACAGAGCTCCTCATCATCATGTGAGGGCAAAATTGCCCCGCTGTTGGAAGGAGCTTCTCATATCGTCTAAGCTTATAATCTACGTGTAAGAGGGATTTCTCCTCCGCTCTTCCCGCTCCAGCCACAGTCGGTCTGACACCGAGAGACAGAGCAAACTTACAAATGTCAGGCCACAATAATAAACTGTTGATTTTACATAATTTCAGGGAAAAGTCTAAACTGTTTGTGTCTGAATAGAGAAAACAAACAACAGCAGGAAACACAATTGAAAATATGTCAAAAACAGTCTGTTTCTATTCCTGTAACCTCGCCGCACACCACACACACAAACACACACACACACACACACACACCCTGAACAACATATATCTCCAGAGACAGCTTTAATGGGGGATGAGCGGGCTAAGTGACAGGCTTACAAAATCACAAAACAGGTTCTCCTGTTTGAAACGGAGCCACAACATTTATGAGTGAATCCATCATAATGGAGACAGGTAGAGTTTCCTTGTTGTGTCAGAGCCTCTGAACGACACAATGGGACCAAACAGCCCTGCTGCTGGCAGCGGCCGCGAAGAGGAACATGAGGACCGTCTCCACCGGCGATCTGTCTCTGCCTTTTTGATTCACGGTCCATCTCCGTGAGAAATCTGATATCCCCGCTTGGTGCATTTAGCTCAGAAAGCTAATGCGATATGATGACAGATAGAGCGAGGTGGAGCGACATTTCCACGGAGGTTTACTCGTAATGAAAGGGACCATTGAATAAAACATGATGTGACAAGGGGGCAAAACACGATGATTCATGCATTATCATCTCTTTTCATCAGCACGCCTCTCATCACTGGGCTAATTTGCCCATCTTTTGTTTCTATTTTTACTTCACATGCATGACTTTAATGTCTTGGTTGTCTTCCGATAATTACAGATGTATATTTATTTGACTGCAATCTTTGTAGTCAAATCACTTTCTAACTGCTGTCTACAAAAGTCTGATTCCCAATTAAGGCCCGTGTGTAAACACTTGTAGTGCTGGCAGTGACTCGAGCTACTAAAACTCTTTTTAATCACGACTGTGGTCTATATTTTTGTAATAGACCTGAAGTCAAGAGGGGCCCTTTTCCAACTGTGGCCGCTCTGTGGCTTCACACCACTTTGCAACAGCGCTACATTTTCCCTCTGTGCCTGTTTATGTGAAGATGTATTTACTGCAGGGGGAATGGGGATGGAAGCTTTTTGGGGCCCTGTTTGGGCACTTTGTTTGTTGAAAATCCTCCACGCTATATGTCATCTTAATGCAAAGACTCTGCAGCTTTGTGAAACTTTCCTTCCAAAAAGGCCACTATAGGACAAGAGTCCATGATGCCGCCCTGGTTTTATGCCTTTAGTGCACTAACTTCAATAAGCTTATCTGTATGTATTATCATCTGTTAAAGTAGTTTGTACAGTATTAATCATTGTGTAGTTTGGTAAAAAAAACAACAACAACAAACAAACAAAATGATCATTGCTGCCTTGAGGACTTAATACTGGGGTATAAATTTGACACTTCTAATCTCAAGAACTAATTACTTCTCTCGAAAGTTTACCATTTGGTGAATGAAAGAGTCTCGTTCATCACAATCTGTCGAAACAGGCAGCTTAATATTTAATTTCAAAGCAAACAACAACAGAAGAAGGGAGAGAAATGTCGTTTCTGCATGTCCAAATAAAAATGTGTTTTGCGGTGAAATGAAGACATCAAAATATTTTCCAGCCCGGCTCACTGGAAGTCATTTATTTCTTGTTTGTTAGCACTATCAGATCCATAACACATGTAATTAGCTACTGGCAAAGGACCATGCACGCAGCGTTAACTGTGACATATGACCTCTCGAAAGGCTCCGACTGTCACATCGACATAAAATATTAAGTGTTACAACATAAAAAGAGCCAAACCGCGGGCTTTGAAGAGTAATCCTCATTTCCCCCCAGAGGTTCCCCGCGTGAAATAGGATAGGGTTTTTAAGTCCTAATAAGTTCTTAATTTAGTGGAAACACACACGAGAGGGCACGCACTCACGCACACACATGCGCACAGGGTCAATAGCAGCTTCCCATCATGCTTGAGTTATTTCTCCTCTAAATTATGTTGTGAATGTGTGTGTGTGTGTGTGTGTGTGTGTGTGTGTGTGTGTGTGTGTGTGTGTGTGTGTGTGTTTGTGTCCCAGCTTTCTCTACACATTCTGGGGTCCAGTTTCAAGATATTTCAACAAAAGCTTATACAGACTTGTAAAATCCACTGAAGGCAAAATAGGTTTGGAGAATAGAAGCTGTGATCATCTGCACAAAAAAATCATGTAAAGTTACATTCGGATATATTGACAGCAGCTCATTTAGCTAATTCATTCCTCCTCCCCTGCTGGTTTGGGGTGTCACACTGTGCATTAAAACCAACTGAGGTTAGTTAATTAGAGCACGTTGAGACCAGGGAGGGGGGGCTCTGTCATTAATCAAAGCAGTTTAGAGACTAATAAAATTGCTCTGGTTGATTACACACTGCCAGGCAGCAGATGGGTAGGACACGATGTCTGATTAAAAAGAGTAGTAGCAGCCACCATAGGCCCACCGTACTTATCTCCTGCTATTAAGTGTAATCAGCTCGGGTAAATATTTGAACATGCAAATCAGGCTCAGTCATAACGTTCATCATCTTTTTTGGCATCTCTTGAAGTCATCATTGCATATTCAGGCGTATAATGTCAGCAGATGCCTGGGTACAAGAAAATTTGTTTGCACGTTTCGCGCCACAGTTGCACCAAATCAACACTGGGGAAGTCATTAAAATACACATTCCTTTAAACTGTGGACACGTGTTTCTACTTTATTTCATGGAAATGTTATTGGTGTTATTGTGATCATCAGTGTTATTAATTAATGTATTCATAGCTTCATTTATTCAGCCCATATTGCCCATAACTGATACCTCACAATTGAGGATTGACCTTTAAAGGTGGTGCCCATATTTCTTTGTTCTTTGACAGGAGCTTACTGGCTGCTGGTACCTGAAGATAGAGAAACAACTGACTTTGCAGCTTTAAGGAAAGGGGGGGCCATTTTACAACATATTCAACAAACTTGTGTGAGCATTAGCTACATTCAAGTCATTTCAATCGGAAAATGTTTTGGAGAAAAAACAAACAACAGAAGTTTGTCTAACTACATTTTCTTCTTTTTCGGGGGTATTTTTATCTAAAGAAAAACAGACAAATATTCTGCCCACAGCACTATAGAATAATCTCAGTGTGGATGGAGACTCAGTGGGCATGATAACATTTTAAATGCTAGCACATGCTAAAAAATGGTCCAATTCAAAGCTATACCCAAATGCACTGAGGCTGACAGATTAAAGCTTAGACAGATTACATTTATGCAGCTCTGAGCCCAGCAAGCTAAGAAGGGCTGAGAAATGTTAAATTAGGTAAGAACATGGCCAAACTGCACTGGTGTTGAGGATCCATGGATGGCCAAGTTGTCTTACTAAGTACATCCAGCAGTTTTGTTTCCTTCCCTGTATTGAACTTCACAAGGCAGCGAGATTAGCTATAGACCTTTAAAGCTGTCCACTTAAAAGCCTGTTTTACGGGAGACGAGGAAATCAATGCTACAGAGATAGACTGAAACACCTTATTAACTCCCGGTTAATGTTTCTTTTTGTTTTAGTTTCTCCAGCGGACGCGGACACACACAGGCACGCGTAACCGTCAGTTCCCCAGCGATGCCAAAGTCAGGTAACACCAGAGCAGAAAATAGCTAAAGTGATAATTGCATCAGAATATTGGCAAATGCGAACGCGGCTCCTTTCTCCATTAATTTGCTGTCAGAGGATTTGTCTGTGTACACATGTCAGAATCTGTTTGTGCAGCACACTTGTGCATGGGTGAGTGAATGTTTCCAATTACAGTTACAAAGTGTGTACGTGCACACTCACACACACACAAACACACACACACACACTGCCTCCTGTTCTCCGGAGCAGACTCCAGCACGGCAGTCTGGCGTTCCTCTCTATTGACAGTTGACAGCTTTAAGCCAACATGAAGTGTGGATTTCACTGCTGCCATGTAATTGACATCCTGTTGCTTGTCAGCCTCTTTTGTTTTTCTGCTGCTCCTTCGATCTGGACACCGGTGCCTCATTCTCACGATAACAATGCGGGTGACACGATGAGGCCTGGGAAAATTATTCCATCGATTTTTGAGCGCAGGAGTCAGTCTTGCTGTGCGGCTTTACGCGCTCGAGAAGTGAAACTGGATCCACCTCTCGGATTGACAGCTCCTGACACGATCTCAATAGAAGTTTTTGAAGCATCAATCGGATCCTGGACACTTCATGGACACACAGGCCGGGGGGAGGTTTCGTAGATGTTTACGTGGAGAAGTGAAAAAAAATACAACAACACAAGTGTTTTTAATTATGAAAAAAAAGAAGGAAAGTGCTTATTATGTTTATTCTTGGCCTCAAAGAGAATCTCAATTTTGACATGTCTTGTGTTTTTGATGCATTTTTGATGAACAGTCGCGGTTTTGCTCCGACCTCATAACAAATACGACGCGTTTCCTGTGTCTGCTTCACAAGCCACCCTGTGTTTCACCAGCTGAATGCCTTAATATGAACTAGCAGTGTTAGGAAATATTGAGTTGGCATTAGTAGTAACCTAATACAGCTTTGGTACAGTGTCAGGAGACTAAACAACAAGTGGCTGCTGATTACAGCCATGCATGTGTTCCTGTGAATTCTTTGTGTGCGTAAAGACAATTTGAATTGAGCACTGCAATGGCGAACTCCCCTACTTACTATGAAGACAACTACATGGAGAGGTGATTGCAGGATGAAACTCATTGAATGGGAACTGCTGAAAAGAAAACAAGCCCATCAACAGTATCAAACGATATCATATATAATGTGTAATTTGACGTTACGTTTAATTTCAAGTTGGTGGTCGTGACATTGATGACAAAGATTTCTCTATTAGCAGATATTACACTTTAATTGTGCTGGATCTATACAATGAAAACATGTATATGTACTTTTATGTGGACACAGTGTCAGTATCACTAGGCTGTACTCAATAAAATTAAATGTTTTGTTTTGGCTGAGACGAGTTTTTTGTGTAAATACACGCTGGATATCTGATTTCCGATATGCAAAACATTGTATTTGAATATAGAGTGGAATTAAGTTCTGTGTTGAAATGTGTTCACTTTTTCTTTCTTCCTGTCTGTTGTTCTTTCCTTGAGTAAATCCATCTTGTGACAATCACATCACAGATCCCTGTTGTTAAATAATGGCCAGTTAGTGGGTGTCAGTTGTGGGCGCTGTATTGTCACTAATGGACACTTTGGAATTGCCTCACTGAGGACAAAAGACAGGACTTAAAAAGACCATTATGGCGAGTCAAAGGCCTTGTAATTATGTGGTATTAGTCAGCTTGGACAGATGTCAGGCCTGAATAATGAAGGGTGTTACGGTCTCAGCTGCTGGTCGGTTTGACAACGGTATCATTTCACACATGGAGAAAAAAAAAAGGTTCATCTGTTTTACTCGCTCTTCTTTTATAATTCTGTCTTATATACGACAAAATGTGGTTCTTGTACTAAGAATGATCTAAGGATCAAACAAATGATTGAAAACATGACACAGTATAGTATTAGTGTATGTATAGTATATACAGTAATATCATCTTCAGTACAGTAACACAGGTGTTTACAGTATATACAGTATGGAATATATTACTGGGCAAAATGATAACATCTGGTGTGAGATGATGTATATTTGTATACATATTTGAGATATTTTAGGTATCTAGGTATTGATTATTTTAATAAATGTGGATATCAGGCGATTGTTGTTATTCATCCATCAGTAGTTTCTCAGACTTTTGTTTTCAGAACATATTACATCAGGTGGTATAAAGTGAAAAAAAAAGGATTCAACCATTATCATCCTCTCCTAATATATCCATACAGTAACTAAACTATGCATATATATCTTTTTCCTACAGTTAGTATACATGTATAATTTAGATGGCATAGCTTTAAGGAAGGATAAACTACATACAGGGAAAACAAAAATAACTACCTTTAAGGATCTTTGGGCATATCATCATCTTTTCTTTCTGCTTTATTATTTTGGAGCAGTCCTAAGGGTAACTGATCTCTCATGAAGCTCCCTGTGTAGAGAACAAGGAGCAAGTGCAAATGGCTTTATGACACACAAGAACTATAAAGCTCCTGGTATGGAAACAAGACAGAGAGAGAGGAGGGGGGGAAAAAAAGCAGCTAATCCATGAACTAACCGCTGCTGAGACGGCAGGCTGAGCCTCAGGTATTTCATGCACTTCACAACTTCAAATTAAGAAGCAATTATATTCTCTCCTGGGTCATTACTAATCCTGCTGAGGTAATGGAGCCGCACCTACAGCCTTAATTGCAGGGATTACAACTGAAAAGGCACAATTTCTTTTAACCAGTGCTGTCAGAAACAAAATCTTAACATGAAGAAAGGAAACTTTAATACCTCATTTGCTAACGCCGAGAAAATCTTGAGTGAAAGGAAACTATTCATAATCTCTCTTTGTGCTAATGCTTGTCTTTCACGCTCTTTGCCACCTCGATCACTCACTTTTGGGTCGCATTTTAAATGAATCAACACCTCCACAAATGTCACATGTTGTTAAATTGCAGGTCCCTGGAGCTGAAGCACCACCAAAGTTGTGAGACAAAGATTTAAAGACAAATGAAAGGATTGATTGCTCTCACCAACATGCATGTTTTCCCATAACGCTCATTGTTTTATGGCCCCCCGAGACAGCAGATAACTTGCTTCGGGGGTTCAACGTCTTCTGCAGAGCAAAATCCCAAACCTCCCTGCCTGCACAAAACCGGGCATAATATGAGTGAACAGTGGCACCTGATAACATGCTAGCAAATGCAGAGAGGCAGTGATTCGGTGCAACTTTAGCAAATCCCATGGGAAGGAAGGGGGGGGGCTGAGGGAAAACCTGCGCGGACACGAGCCAGCGAATTACTAATGCATCACCGTGATCGCTCAGTCACAGCGACTTGTTAAACCGAAAGAGGGAGAAGATAAGAGAGGGAACTAAAGAGAGGTGAGGGGCTGGGGAGTGCCAGGGCAGAGGAACATCCCCTTCCCATTAAGCAGCATTAGCCCGGACCTTGTTAAAAGAGAAACATTCCCCGTTGTCACCACGATGTCTGCAGGGGGTGGAGAGTCAACCAAACCCAATTATCAACCCTTTCTCTTGAATTATAGCCTGTCAAGTCGGAGCTCTGTCGCTGGCATTTGTCTGTGATTGTTATTTCGTCCCTAATAACGTCCACTAAACAGAGCCTGTGATAAAAATAAAGTCGTAAAAATGATCACAAAGCTCTCCTGACGGGAGCTTGAGGAACGCAACGCGGCTGATGGTTTTTTTCGTGCATCGAGCGCCGGTAGGTAGGTAAACATTTAACCTGAACGGCAGGCTGCTGCGTCCAAAGAACTGACAGGAAATATGTTGGCAGGGAGGGGAACGAATCCATCACACCTCTATCAAAACACTGAAAATGATTGGCTCCTGCTTCTTGCACAGAATAAAACTTGTTACGCTCTTGAGGTTGCTACATGCGAGATTGAGGGGGAATAAATAACGTGTCCAGAAACACAGAAGAGCGTAATGCGTGCCATGCATGGGTCAGCATGTTCCCGGACCTTTAAATCACCTGAGCGGTGGTGTAATTACGGCTCTCTGGGACGCCACTCAACCCTCTAATACCCAGGGGGCTCTGCAGCGGCGCCACTTGTTGCGCAAGTATTCGCAGAGTGGGAGCTGCAGGGAGGGAAACACTGAGAAAGGCGGGGGAAGTGGCTGAGCGAGGAGGGGCGCTGGGATGCCCTTTGGCAAGTTCGAGGTTAATCTTCTAAACGTCGGCTGACAAAGCAATATTGCGGAGTCGAGTGTGTGTGTGTGTGTGTGTGTGTGTGTGTGTGTGTGTGTGTGTGTGTGTGTGTAAAAGGGCAGGGGTGGGGACCAGGCTTGCGGGACCAGGGGTTTCGGGGTGGCAAAGTAAATGAGAGGGAAAAAGACTAAAATGAGGGACTGCACTCCAGACAGTTTGGCCAAGATTTAACATTTTGTTTTTTCTTCAGTCAAAACAAGCGGTTCTTTCTGGGGAAAAAAAGAGGACAAAAAAAAAATCAAGGAAATATTTGTTGTTTAAGCAGAGTTACAGTTACAGTTACACACAAACACTCACACGCACGGATTAAACGCCTTGCTCGAGGATGCTTTGCTTGCTGCTAAAGATAGTGGGAGGTAAAAAATGATATACACTTGCTTTCCCTTTCGCTCTAAGATGCGGGATTAAGCTAACAATGTCTGGTCAGCTTCTTGAACCTGCAGGGGCTAATGGAAGCTGTGACACACTGTGCTGTGTTGCAAGTGCTGACGTCCCAACCGGAGAAGCTTTGAGTCCCGGGCGGCCGAACCAAAGTGAATATTCACCCACGCCATCATCCAAATCCTAAGACATTCTTCAACTGATTAGAGTAAATCAGAACAAGAAACAATCAGTGAAGCTCATTGTCAGTCACCGCTGTCGGTTTAATTAACTCTGCAGATTTATGGGCTTGATATTTACGGTGATAAGCGACTCGCAGGCGAATGAAAACATATTTGACAAAGAGGGCTGAGGCCCAGACACGACATTTGGCGCCGTCTTCGGTAAATTATCTTTTCCTCATCAGTGAGAGTGTGTGTGTGTGTGTGCGCGCGCGAGTAGGCGAGCGAATATGGGTATGTGTGCTAGCATCTGTGAGACTTCATATCAAAGGCGTTATGAAGGGAACAATCCTGTGATAATGGATTATATCTTAAGCCATCAGCCACCACCCCCCCCTTTCATGAACGCTTCACACTAATGCCCTGGTTTCACGATAATGAGAAGGCAACAATCACTTTTTTGTGTGAAGTGCGATTGGAAGTTCTCTTCTTTTCAGATACAGAAAGGAAATCTTATCTGGTAATTTTTTATGCCGCAAAGACTTTGCCGCATCTCAAGCCCTCGTGGCGCCAACATATATTTGATGCTGCAGAGAGGAGCTCATAGCTGCCAGAGGAAATGTTAGGTTAGGTGAGAGCTCTATAATCGGAACAGCAAAAAGTGATAATAGATAAGCATCACTCTGTGTTTAACTGATGACTTAACTTGTATTTTCACAGGCATGCCATGCCGAGCGCATGTTAAAAGGACCTTGACACAACTTCATGTTTTGAAAAACAAAAAATGGAGCCAAGATATGATCAGAGAGATCCTAAATGCTAAAAGAGAAATCTGTATTTGCTTGTTGTTCATGAAATCTAAATCTAAATCACATATTTGTTTAGAAGATTTGTTAACTTTTGTCATTATTTTCCCCATCTGTGTGTCCAACGACCACAATAAGAATACAAAAAATATAAACAACCAATTGCATGTACAAACATTCCTTCAAACCTTATCACGCCATGTGCCAAAAAAGGCAAAGATAACAGATAAAAATATATATAAATACAGAAAGATATATAAATAACTGACACACACAAAGTCATGTAATCATGACTTTGTGTTGGACTATGTGTGTGTGTGTGTGTGTGTGTGTGTGTGTTCTAAATTATCCAACATTTAAAACACAGCTCATCACTATCAATCCATCTTTACAGGATGAGGCCGTGCATGGCTGTTTTCCATACAATTAAGATAAACGCCTCAACCGGCGCCTAACGCTTTATTAAAAGGTTATTTCCAGATCTATCTTCTCACTGGGAAGACTTTGAACACGCAGCCACGTGAGCCGACTGAATATTCATCGGACTGAACTAGAACAATTTTTGAAAGCCATAAAAAGAAAACGTCTAATTTAAGAGACGTTTTGCCTGAGGATTAAGATCTTTGGCATGTTTTTGATATCAAAGAGATGAGACACACACTTAAAAATGCCCTCGTACTGCTGGCCAACTACAAATCAGCCTGTAATGCTTGGGTGACACCTGAAAGATGTGTACCAATTGGCTTCATTAATAAATACATTTATCATTCTGTCACAGTGCAATTAATTAAGTACTGAAGGTAAGGCGGTGCTTGTAAACACCATTGTCATTATTAACATAGTCATGAAAAGCACGGTTAGAGAGTTATGTGGAGTGTTCAAATTATGGTTTTATTATTACGCTGTAATGTAGCCAAGGGAACTCCTTAAGTAATTGGTTGATTTTTGAAACTCAACTGCCATTTGCCTTTAAATCACTGCCAACATTTAATTATACGTATTATAATCTGGCAAACAAACGTAAACAGTGCGTTATGCAAACATACAAATGGTCTTAACAAATACAAAAACAAACGAGAAAAATATTTATTTGTCATGTATTTTCCTTGGTGTTTTACTTCCCTTAAAGCTAAACGTTGTCCTGAGGCAAAGTAAAAGTCACTCACTGGGGTGTAAGAGTGGGAATTTTGATCATTGATATGATCAGAAAGTCTTAGTTTTCCAGAGAATAAGATCTAACTTTTTTTAAAATTTGTATTAAAAACCATTATCTGTACAGTTGTGGGTTAGTTGCTAAGTGCCTGCAAACACATCTACTGTCTAGCCACTTATCTGAAAGAGCTTGTTCACTATTTCGACCCCCTGAAGGGCAACTTCTGTATTTATGTGTGACAACTTGTTCACACATAATAAGTGGTCATATCTTCCTGCTTTCGTGGCGACGACCTGCTGAGGATATTTTTAGACGTGCTCATATGCTCACGCCCTGACTCTCTTTCTGTGCGCGACAGCTCATTAGCACATGCGTACGCACAAACGCAAACACGCGTGCGTGGGAACAGTGGCGCATTAATTCTTTTACTCCACTTACTTTCTCATCTACTTCACCTCTCACTTGCTTCAGATTTGACAGGGCTCCCAGTAGTTTGTTGGGGCAATTACCTGTAGACATGGTGGAGAACAAAGCAATCAGGGAGGGTCCCTAAATGCACTGTCTAGACTTAGTGTCTCACTCCCTCTCCCTGTGTCCCTCCATTTATTATTTGACCCGCTGTCTAACCCGACGAGGAGTCAACCTTTAACTTGAAAGAGGACGGACGACGCCAATTGTCCTCAGATCATTACTTGTCATTTATCCTTTCACTAGGATGATAGAAATGGCCTGCTTCCAGCATTGTTGGACTTCTTCTCCCTTTGCCCACAGATTTCAGCACCTCAGACGTTAAAGTGTAACATATCTACGGCCTCGCGCTCCCAGACAAACAACAGGGCAGCGCAGTGAAGAGACAGTTAGTCTGACCCGCCGTAATGGGCCCGCCTTTGAAGTGGCGAAGATAGTGCTTGTAATCAGCCTAATTGATTGTAACAAGGCACCAGCAGCGGGGCGAGATAGAGACCGAGCGCGGTGGGGTGGTTTGGGAGAATGTTTGGGTGTTTGCGTAGGGTAGTAATTCACCATAATGACAGCCATTACTCCAAAGGCAAACAATGTCACTCACTTCTCCAAACTGCGGGTCAAGCTGGCAGATGCAGTCGTTGTGCTAGAACACAGCCACAGGGGAAATTACAAGCAAATCGCGTTTAAGTGCTACTCAAGTACTATTGAATCATGAGTAATTGCCGTTCAATTAGGTGAGAAATAAACTGGAGTGCAGTGCCGACGCCGCTGCGAAAAAAGTGAAACGAACAACACACAGCGCTCATCTCGCTCTTATGAAATGTCACTTTGAGCACAAACTGTCACATTTACTGCATAAACTGCACCATCAGTACATTTTCCTCTCAGCACATCCCCGACATCTCCTTTTCCCCGTCTGTGTGTGTCCGTCTTGCTCGCTCTCTGCTCGCTCTTGTCTCGTCATCTGGAGTTGATCATTCCATTTCCTGGCTGGTATTACAGTCGACAATTATCTACAGATCAGCAGGCGGCCCAACTCGAACGGCCTGGAGGGCGCACCGGGACAGGAGCAGAGAGGGAACGTCACGTCGCGATTACAAAATTATTATCTCAGTGAGGTTGTTGAGGTGCCAATCTTTCAGTCTTTAAACTGGTAATGGTTTATCTTTTAACCACTATGACCCAAAGATAACATATGGATTCCATTTGATCGTGTTTCTGGCCCCCTGGGGAATGTATGTCCCATATTCACTCTTGTTTTAGTTCTGTTTTGGGTCTCCACCATCTCCTGAATGAAATGTTTGGCTATTCAGGCTTTTGATTTTCATATAGATTTCTGTAGATTTCATTGCTGTGGTGCCTTTTCTAAAAGACTCTATTCCAGCAAAGTCTCTATCTCAGCTTTCCCAACATCTTACCAGCTGAATTTTTTTTAGATCACACTAATTTTGTTCTGCTCAGTATCATACTGAGCCAATTACTGTCACACCAAACGTGTTTTACCCACAAAAAAAGCAACACCGCCTGGAACATTTTATGCCATTTTGCTAATGCCCATAACGAAATTAGATGGCTGCCAATGAGTGATGGCAACCAAGGTTAGAGCCGCGTGATTCTGAGTAAAACCATAACATAAATTGTATGATATGCAACTGAAAATGAAAGAAAACACACCCATGCTATTTAAATCCATATAGATACAATGAATTTTTAATGTGGTGTGTACATGCAATTTTTGAGTATCTGCTGAAAGCTAAACCACATTATTTGTAAACCATAAAAGCATTTGTAATCATTTTTTCTCTTTAGCAGGCAAGGCCAGGGTGTCCTCCTCATCCCCTATTAGTCACACTTCCTGTTAACCTCCTCTCTGCCTTTTATCCGCCTCTCGTGCATTACGGGTGCAAGGTGAGGCAGATAAATTAGACAAGAGGTTCGGTAATTGCCGTCCTGCCAATCAGCCGAACAGCAAGCCCCCGTTGCTGCATTTCAAAGGGCGCGCGCAGGGGTCGGTAACCTTTGACCTCGCAGGAGACGACGAGGTCACCGCAAAAGGACTCCAGTGGCAGTTCTCACTCTACAGGGTCAGAGCAAAGATCAGCGCAAGCTGCGGTCTGGACTCTCCATCAAACTCCAGCCCTGCCCCTCGCGGTCCCACTGTGACTGGCGTCTTTCGCTCATTAAACAGCAGTGAGCCCGAGCCTTGAGTCTGCTGTGTCACACACACACACACACACACACACACACACATGCAATCAGACAGGGAGGCTTTCATTAATAAGGATACTCCTGATCCACTGGGGTGTCAGGTCATCGCGTTTCTTTGCACCTCGTCTCGGGTCAGTCTGCACATCACCGAGCCTCCTGCCGTTTCAAATAACCCGCTGCCAAGCTGGCCGGCCCCCACGGAGGACACTCAATCGTCCACTCAGGCCAGCCGACGCGCCATCTCACACAGTAAACCCCACCGGGCAGCGACGCAGTGAGTCAGCCAGTAAAACCAGCCAGTCGCTTTCCCAACTGCTGACCTTTAAAACGATTACGACCAGCTTTGATGTTCCCTTTTCCTTGTTTTGGCAGAGTGGCTGATTTGTTTATTCAGTTAAGTGCTTTGTTCTTTATGACTCTATAAAAGAAGCTCTCCCTAGACACGGATGGCAGAGCCGCGCATACTGACTTTACCTCAAGGTAGTTAAACACAAACGCACACAGGCTGAAACCTGAATCCCGGGAAAGATGAGCGGACGTTTAACATTGTAGCTGTAATTCTTAAAAGGTCGGGGGCATAAATTAAAGAAGGTGAGGGACAAAGGCTTCGAAACTGCAGTGGCATTTGAAAAGTTCATGACGAGGGAGCTCAAACTGAAAATCTGCTTTATTCTTTAAAGCAGCATCATAGACGTGTTTTTAAAATGGAAATGTTAAAAAGACACTAAACTTGTCATGAGGTGCTAAAGTTTTCAATTGTACATCAGGTTGGTAGTACACTATGAAAGGTTTAGGGACTATACAAACCTCAGTTCATGAAACAAGCTAAAACAAAGCAAAAAGGCCAAAAAAATCATGTGTTTTTGGATGTAAAGGAAGCAAAAATCGTTTTATGTACTTATTTCACAAATGCCAAAAACTCTCCATATCGCTGCTGCACAGATAAACTATGTGTTTCACTTGTGTGTAAGCACATTTCACTCTCATACAACCCGAAGGGTGCGTGTAATGCAGCCATAATAGCTGGGAAAGTTGTGGCTTCTTTGACCATGAAATGTTATTTGCTGTAATGAGACAAAAATTTCTTTTAAGGAGATTTGTTTTTGTGGTTTAAGTTGTTTGTTGTGTGGAAGGTGGATTTCCCCAATCTCTGGAAAACTTCCCAGAATACTCTGCGTGTTCACACGATCACATGCAACGCACGCACACACCAATGCATGCACACTTGCCCTTACAGCACCACTTAAAAACAATTATACCATTTCAGTGGCTCTCCATAATAACAAGCCTCCTTGTGATTTACACGATGGCCTCGTCATAAATTCTACCTGTCAGTGCTGATTAAGATATAGTGTGTCAAAGGGAATCTACATGGTTTTGTGAGGAACAGATGGCCCCCGGCTAGTCTCTTCCTCTCCGCCGAGGCTGGGACTTTGACACGGAAACTGAAGTCATGAGGTCCGTGATGCACACTGAGTCACAGAAGTCTGATGATGCTCCGAGTCTCTGATCCCGATGGCGCTCCATGGTTCGTTTCCGAAAGCCTGGATGCAAAGTCAGCTGAAAGAGCCGACTCTTATTTATACCACACTTGTACAATACAGCGTTCCACCAGAGTTACACGTTTATGACTGCTCGCAGTAATGTGTTAAAAGGTACACAGAGGAGAGCTCATGATATAAGAGCTAACCTGCGTGGGTAAAGAATGCACACCTTAATTTTATGGGGTAGAAGGAAGGTTAAGAGGTCGCCGAGTTTGAATGCGCCCAACTTTCCAAAACCCTTCCAGGTGTAATATTTTAGCTACGAATTGAAAGGAGGACCAGATAATAATGGGTTATGGTGAGGTGAAGCTATGAACCTACATTAGCGGATAAGTATATAGGCGACACAGTGTTCAAAACCTAATCAAAGAGCAGAGAACGGTTCCAAAAATATAATTGCAGCTGGAGATTACCCAGGCAATTATCACCTTCAAAAGGAACATTTTGTTACATATTGTGGAACAGACACAGTCCTTTTGGCACGAAGCTAATTGCTCAACGTGTTTGTGTGAGTGCGCTGTGTGTCACCACGTTGC
>JAOXYL010000078.1:14474494-14488676 GCA_028564955.1 Terapon puta
TTTGTCTTGTTTTAAGAGTTAGTTTCTTTGTGTCCAACTTTACACTATAATCTTATATCAAGCAAACCAATCTTACTGGGACTGCTTGGACAGATAATTTCACTTGTGTTTTTATCTTGTTTTTAGACACCCTTTTTTGCAGTGTAGAGACATATGGGGAAAAATACCAGTCTCAGAAATCTGTCTGTAAGTTTTTAGATATTTGTTTTGGCAGCATACTTCGACAGGTAGCATGTCTGTCCTCAGAACTGAACCCTAAGAGCACATGAATAATGGCTTTCAAAATGAGCCTGCACTAACACGCATGCAGATTAAGCATTAAGCATGCAGTTGCAGACAATTTAGTTTTATTTTGGGTTCTTCCTCTGCAATGATTAATTACAGAGAAGAGGCCCGTTGGAAATAGAAGCACAGAAGCTGTGATACATTTCCCCTGAGTTATTTATTTCCACAAATGGCAGCCATTTTTTTCCCTCTTCCTGGACCATTGGAAGTCATTTTAAACATATTCCACTGGAGACCCATAGCCAAGCAGCCAAGCTACTGCTCTTGTAAAGTTAATTCACCATCTGGTCTCAGAAAACTCAGTAAGCTAATTGTGTATCAGAGTTCTGCTGCTGTCAGTGTTTTAACCCTCTAGAAGGTCATAGATTAACGTAAACAGTGTAGTGCATGGCCATTTTTTACACTGAAACATTTCTGGTCATTAATTAATTCATTCATCTTGTTTCCAGCCTTATGATAATAGTTTAGGACTTTGTCACTCTGTAACATGTTTGTCACTTTTCACCGGAAGACGCCGCCATGTTGGTTTGTCTGCTTCTGCATTGGTCATCTTCAAGGTGCTTGGAAACAGAAACATGTATAGACAAAACTGTAAAAACTACATGTACATTTTTATTTTTTAGTATTAATGCTATATCTCGGCGGCTCATCTTACATCGTTGGCCACTCGTGATGTGATACCTAATGACTTGTTTATTACCAGCTGATGCTCCTTTCAGCAATCTGCCATCCACAGGCTGCCCTCGCACTGGCAATTAACTCTAATTGGTCTCCTTCTTCAAACAAAATATTTCAATGCCTGGCGCTTTGATTTCCTATTCTGACTACAAATGTGATGAGCCTCTCCCTTCTTCCTCCTGTCATCGGAGGACAATACAATATCAGAGGGATTTGATGGGTGGGGGGAATAAATCTTCGGTTTCTTTTATGAAGTCAAATTTAGAAGTCAGCCTATCCAAAACCATGTGCCTTTATTTTAAATTAATGGGACAGGCCAAGCTGACACCATAACCTCTCCTATGTTGCATAAGCCTCCGATAATTACGTGTTGAACCCTGTGAACTTCATTTACTGGAAACTCAATATGAGCTGACAGTTTTGTTTACCATATTTCACAATGAGAACTATTCACATTATACTTGCAACAATGAGTTGATGATCCAATACAAAAGAGATGAATCTTAGAGTAGTTTTGATAATCAATTAATTGTTTCGGTCATCTTTCAAGCAAAAAAAACAAAGATTTTCGGGCTCAAGCTCCTCTTTGTCATCTCTGACACTAAATTGATTTCGGATGGGTTGCGCACAACTAGAAAATCTTTAAAAGGTAATAAACCCTACGATTCATTAAGAAAATGACAGGCAGATCAATCAATAATGCATATAATAGTTAGTTCAAGCCGAAATGCTTATAATGTATGTAATAGAAGCTTACGAAGGGGAACAGTGCAATTGCTTATGCCTGGCAAAACCAGCGGCTCAAAAGAAAAAGGACGCCGGGGGGGAAGGACAGAAAATAATGACAGGATTCAGTCTCCACATCATTTCCCAACAGTTGACATATTGAGTTTTTATATTTTTGCCTACCTCGAACATATCCACAGAGACGCTCAGAAAATTGGAAAGAAAGGAGTGCGTTTTAAATAAATGGCTACTTGGCCCCGCTGTGTATCACACCAGTCAGTGCACAGAGCGAAAGCTGCCTTCCACCATACTGAGCGGCATTAGCGGAGGTCAGAAGCAATTTCATGCGAGGGGACTGTTGCTTTAACTCCCCCAATTATTGGAGACAAAAAAAGTAAAGAAATAGTGTAGTTTTCTGAGAGCATCCTTTCAGTTCATTGTCAATCAAACATCTCTACTACCCCGCATAATACATAAGGACCAAATGTGTATGTTTTGCCACCATACAGCTGCCTATTAAAATGAGAAAATGAGCGTAAAATGTCTCCTGAGACACACATTGACCTGAGCAACCTCTGGTAATGATTTTGTGACTGGTTGACTTTATGTTATAGACACGTTTAATTCGCTTTCATAAGATCTTTAGCTTTCCTGATGTTTTTTATTGATCCTTTCACACTTTGGGCTTCGGTAAATGAGAATGGATGCCATTTTTACACAGCGATTCTTAGCGGGGCTGCATTGTTTCCAGTGGATATCTCTGAACTTCGCAGTAAGTCAGTGCTGATGAGTACTTGACAAGACTCCCCCTTTACGCCCCCAAGGTTACATAAGGTCTCTCGCCCTCCCACAGTACTGATCCCGTCAGCCATGAACACCACCGCCTTGTATCCTTAACCATTAGCAGACATCGTTTAGGTTAACTCGCCAACGGACAGCTCATCAGCATTAAGTTTTAGCTTCACCCTGCTCCGAGTGACCCAGTCTTGGCTCAGCAGTCATTGCATTAATGACCTAATAAAGCTGAGGCACACACATCTGTCTCCTCTCTTGCAGGGCCGATAATGATGATTCTAGTTATTATATGAAGACAAAGGCACAGTAAAGGTCCCTGATGAGTCAGTCTACTCTCAGGGTAACAAGGGCTCGATCCTCTGGATAACCTGGGGCACACGTGAAAAGAGGTTATCAAAGATACGTGGAGAACTTATAATTACTAATCTAACCGGTTTAAAAAAATCAACAGCAACAAATTGACAACGTAGCTACAACTTCTGCTGGAAAACAAATTGCTATCATATTATTGATTTATTTGACATTTCCTGCATCACATCAGTGCTGACTTGATCTTTGAAGACGCATCATATTTCATAAAGCAATTATATGACTTTGTGTAAGCAGGCAATCGGGGTCAGTGGGGGTCATGGGCCTTGTTAATGAGACCAGCTTCAGACGGGAGGAAACTGTTCTTAAGGCGTGAAGGTTTGATCCTAATGAACCAGAGCCACCTCCTCGGGGGGGAAGGGGGGTGTGAAACAGAGCCCTTCCTCATCAGGCTTCAAAACCATGTTAACTGCTAGTGTGGTCCTGGTTCCGTCATTTATTTTGAAATGTCCTGTTGACAACTACAGGATGGATCAATGGACATTAATGCCCCCCTCAGAATGAACTGAAATGACATTTAATTATATTAGATATAGATTAGGCCTCAAAGAGGGTTTTATTTATTGACACAGAGCTTTGAAATGAATCAATTTAGCATCTCCATTTTCATGTTATTTCAAAAATACAAGTTGTAGTTATTTTTTTACAGTTTGTTCTTGATGAATTCAATTTAATCTATAAAGCTATAAAGATGTTTCGAGGCTCCTGAGTGAAGGATGTTAAAGTAGGTTAATAAACTACATGCTATCAGCCAGGAAGAGTTTTTACAAACTGCTTCTGACATTGGATGAGGCACCAAGCCCTAATCTTCACCATCCCCAAAGTTCATTCATTCATTATCTATACCTGCTTGATCGTGACACACAGGGTTGCAGGGTGTGCTGGAGGCTGTCTCAGCTGTCAGTGGTCAAGAGGCGGGGTACACCCTGGCCTGACACAAAGAGACAGACAAACCACTCACACTCACATTCACATCTAAGGGCAATTTAGAGAATATCCCCAACATGTCAAACAAATTCTCGATCGGCGCTTCTTATTAATTATATTGGATATTGCATTTCAGAATCTTCCGACTGCCAATACAGCTGCATATTCGTTCAGTGTAACAGACCAGGTTACACAAAAGTAGGCATGCTACACGGAGGGATTCAGCATTGCTGCATGTAGGGTTGTACAACTTATACTTTATCACACTATGTGTTACTCATTTTTACATAATACCATTGAGTTATAAAACGTTTGTGCACAGGCCAGATCTGATGTTTTACTACACATAAATTCAAAGTGGGGAGATGTTTGGAGCAGTCATAGTTGGGTGAGGTAAACATAAAAGATCTTAGTTTCCTTCTCTTAATGGGTCTATGTAGGTATACCCATGAGTTAATGTGGCTGCCTGGACCTCCTCCCAAATATCCAAATGACAGATTCAATTCATTGGAAACTAAGCATTGTACATATAAAACAATGTAGGAACATGTCCCTTACAGCAGGGTTGGATCAGGGCCAGGTCACCAACAGAGCAACACACTTTTCACCCGTCTCCTACAAGATGTAGTGCAAGCCCAGTCGGAGAAAATCAATAAGTGAAACAGAAGAATGGAGAAAATCACAGGAGACATAAGAGGCGCTCCATCATGTGAAGAGCTGCATCTGAGAGGAAAGACTTCCCAGTTCAAGATGCCAGATGCTTCGGAAGTAATTATCTGTATGCAAAGTTTAAAAGCTGCTTGGCAAAGTAAATATGCTCTTTTAAATGTGCAGCCAGCATAACAGACATGTTGCTGTTGGATCACTTGAAAAAAATAAAAGGGAGTTATTATCTTTTTCCTCAAGCTGTGGGAACTGTGCGCTGCAGATAAACATAGTTTCTGAAATGTTTCTAATTATTCACTGTGCTATGGACTATGAAAAACAGTTCTAGTCTTGCAGAACTTAACAAAACTTGCCTTTTATCAGTAACACAGTATTTTCATTGCTTTATCATGTTGAGACTGCTTACAATTTGTACACTGCGTTAGACTATAATGTACAGTCTGATGTTTTTGTGTTATTCTGTGGATAAAATGGAAGACAGATGGAAATATTTATACAGCATATGAAACACTGACTGATCTAAGGAAACCTAGTATGTGTACAGTGTTTTACAGTAATTTCTTATGAGCCACATACAGTAAATATTCACCTTTTGCCCTCACCAAAGTGAATTTGAATTTACCACCTCAATTAAACATACCAGTACTTGTAGCATTTGTAGCAAGTTGCAGCATATGTGCTGTGAGGCAGCTTTATCTGGCGTTGCAACACACTGCAACTTTTTTCACAAGATAATCATGAGGCTTTAAAAGTTAGTTTATTGACTACTACTTTTGAGCATCCCCTGCATTAAGCACCTTTACAAAAATGTCTATCTACATATATTTAGTTCAGAATACATAACCATTCATTTGCATTATTACAAAAGAATAAGAGGATTTTCATTGTGTTTGCTGGGTTGGGAGAGTAGCTTTTCAGTGTGTTATCGCAGCCCAGTGTAGGAGGCAGGGTCCACAAAAGGGCCAGACACCTGGCACTTGCTTCAGATGCTTTATTTTATCCATCAGCCTTATTTAGTTAATATACTAATGTATGGTAATTTGAGGTTTCACAAGGGTGGTGAGTGTTGTTAAATGCCACTATTATGACCTCGTTCTAACCTTTTCTGATGACAACATACCTGAAGATGAATTTCAAAATAAAACTCTGCTCTGTCTGCTTTGTGATCTGAGAGTTTTGGTACCACCATTCACAGATGTCAAAACTGAGATTTACTTATTTTCAGGAAAGGTTGAAGATTCTTGTTTAGGTGAGACAAGCTGTCTAGGAGTAGACATGCAGCAAAAGGAATCAAAGAAAGCCTCATTTGCCTTCTTGTCGAGATTTAGATTAAGATCTGATGCCATTCCCATGTCTGTATGGTAAACATGCCAGCACTCAGTTAACTAAACTAAAGCATAAAGACTCGAAACAGAGATAAAGAGCAAACCCAGCACAGTCCAAACATAATTAATTCAAAATTTCAGCAGCTCAAAAACTCACAAAAGTAAAACTTGTTTAATCCGTTCAAAAGCTGCAGTATAATAACAACACATTGTGGTTTAATGGGGGTTTATGTGTTGGAGTGTTTCTGTGAAGCAACTTTTGGAGTCTAAAGGAAGTTACTGCACTTGGGCAATATACTGGCACATAACCCTTCTGTAAAACCATGAAATTATTGTGGCAAAGGAGGGATAGAGTGTTTTTTCACTGCTTGTGCTTGTTTGTCCGCCGTCACATTTGAAAACCTCCTGAAGCGTATCACCATAGAAATTGAGCTTGACCGAGTGAGAGCCTGCCGGTGAGGCTGCAGTGATGGACAGGCCATCAGACAGCCCCCATGCTTTGATTGATTGTTTTCATTCAGTTGCTTGGATTCTTAAGTGGCCTTCGGGGCGCTGGGTGGAGCCAGACTTTTTCAGATTTGTACAGATTCAGACTCGTATGACAAAAAGGTTTTTTTTTATATGGGCTTGCTACTGATCTTTAAGCTAAACTAAGCTCGGCTGGGTGGGTTTCATATTTACCCAAGCTGACCAAATACAATACGACCTCACTTTCCTTGAAAGAGGATGTCATTCACACAGGTAAGCAGCTTCGGTCTCTCATCAAACTACCACAAAACATGCTGCAGTGTGTGTGTGTGTGCACGCCCATTGATATGTGTGACAGGTTCTGCTGAAGTTTAAGTTCCCGGTTGACCTCAGGTTACGGTGTTTTTTCTATCTGGTGTTTTTTCACCTCCCCATGAAATTCCCTCAGGTTTACACAAACACCTTGCTCATCGTGGCTGCTTGTTGCAACGGATCCCTCTTGATTCTTCGGGCTGGAGGCGCATGTGAGCAACACCAATGAAGACTGTGCCATTACAACTGATTTATTATCCTGAATCTTTTCTCAGCATGCTGTCAATCTACATGCATGAACATAATCAGCCTTCGATGACTTTGATATTCTTGCTCTTTGTTTCATAATTTATTCTTTTAAAGCACTTGGTAATTGCTTTATTTTGTACTCGTCGTTATAAGAGCAGAGGAAATAATTAAGCTTATTTCAGAGTACGTGTATGCAATCTCTTTTCTTATTCTGTCAGTCTGATCCCTTGCAATGAGCAGTGATGTTGTCTCCATTAGTGTACAGCAGTTTATATCTAGCGGCTGTCAGCCCTTCCGCACAATCCCCTAGACATACGATGCACATCACTGGAAACCCCAAATGCCAGCACCTTTTTTTCTACAGCTTCTCAACCAGGGCTGATGGATTAATCTTGGTGTCTGTCCTAAATATAGCGTCTGTTGATGAAAAAGCATTGCATAAATGTGGCATTTTGCGCTGGAAGGTATTCACACAGTCTCAATCTGTCCCCGCGAATTGACATATAGATGTTCCTCGATAGCAATGGCAGCACAATGGTTGGAGGAGCAGGCTTGTGATAGCAAAGTCAGCCCGTCGACACGCCGAGACCTGCAGAGAAAAATCGAGTGAAGAAAAAGAGCGACTGCCACTCTCAACTCCTTCAATTACTGCCACATCGGACACTTGAGTCGACTAAGAAGTTTTGCCGGACGGGCTCAGTGGGGATCGTGCACGCTAACAGACTACATTTAGAAGATTTTAACATTACCCAACAGCAAACAAGTCCAAAATATAAATTCTGGAGACTGACAGCAAGTCAGGCCACACGTTACTGCAAACTATTTGTATGTCTATCTTCTCTGGTGCCACAAATAAGTCAGGAGGAAATAAGCGATGACAACAAGCTTAATTTTCTCCTCTGCTCTTATAATGACAAGTACAAAATAAAGCAATTACCAAGTGCTTTATAAGAATAAATTATGAAACAAAGAGCAAGGATATCAAAGTCATCGAGGGCTGATTATGTTGATGCATGTAGATTGACACCATGCTGAGAAAAGATTCAGGATAATAAATCAGTTGTAATGGCACAGTCTTCATTGGTGTTGCTCACATGCGCCTCCAGCCTGAAGAATCAAGAGGGACCCCTTGCAACAAGCAGCCATGATCAGCAAGGTGTTTGTGTAAACCTGAGGGAATTTCATGGGGAGGTGAAAAAATATCACACTGTAATTGTATCTCATTTGTTAAAAAGCATGATGGACAAGTAGAAAGAGGCCAAATTTTGAAGCACTTTACAACATGGTTTATTTCTGTGCGCACTAGCTTGGACTCTTTGTTAGCGCATTTTTTTGCAGGTTATTGATTATTATTGTAGATTCAATCTGTGAGGATATCAGTTTGCAGCATTTTTCTTGAGTGTACAGGTATAAATGTCTGTTTGTATGGTACTTTAGCAGCTTAAATAGCATCATCATCTTGAATTGCTACAGGCTCCACAATCAAAAGACTTAAATGCAGCTCAGTTGTCCAAAAGAAGTATTAAGAGACAAAGAACAAACATGAGAAACTTTGCAGCTGCCTACTGTTAGGCCCCCTATCCCAGTTCTTTTCGCTTAAACAAAACAACATTTCTTCCTGTGAGTGCAACAGTGTTTCTACTCATTATGAAATTCTCGAGCGTTGCCAGTTAATGCTTTCTTCGGTCTCACTAGCTCAACATCATTTCAAGAGCTTAGATTTGTTTTTTTCCAAAGCCGTGACCTTTCATGTGGGAAGCAGCAATTCGTTTCCAGCGACTCTGCCAAAAAAACACGAGCAGACACAAAGTAAAGAGACAAAACAGCCTGTGAGTCAGACAAAGGCCAGATATAATGATGCAGTGAGGAATAAAGGATTCTTCATTTTGGGATAATAAACAGGCTTTTTGCGCAGCACGCTGCGGGGCAAACACTGTAGCAGGGGTCTTGGTTAGTTTCATAAACAGGGATTCATGGCGCTCGCCACCTTGTCAGAACGAGCTTTTTATGAGCACGGGAGCGCGGACCTGGAGCACCGTTGATGGAGAATCCACTCGCTCCCTGTCTCCTTCCTCCTGTGCCTCCATAAAAACCAAGAGAATGGATTCACTTTGACGCAGAGTCTGTATCTTTAAACAATCACACGTAAAGGTCAGTATGTGCCAGTTTACTGTGCAAATAACAGACGCTATTGAGTAAATATTTGACCCTTCATGTAAAGGCTAACCTGGACTGTAAAATCAGATAATGTCTCACCCACTTCCAGCCTCACAACTTTTCCATCATAATTTAATAATTGTGAATGTTTTAAAAACGACTTTTTGAAGTTCCACATCTCAGCTATTTTTGATACGCTGTACTAACTTTGATATTATTTCATCTTATCAAGATCTCTGGTGGGACCGAAGATTGCCGGTAATAACTATACTAAATTGCAACACTAAAATCACAGCAGCACATTCAGACACACAAACTAATTTCATCCAGACACAGGAAAAATATCTCTCTTCCTCAGTAGGATAGATCACCTTCTCTTTCTCTGGTATACTGTAGGCTGTACAGGTTGGACAAAGGAAAATTAGGTCAGTAAACCCCCAATTCCCGTGTTTAATTGTGACTGCTGATTGAAATGATTGCTACTGTAATTCAATAGAATCAATGTGAATAGATGGTGTATTGACACATCCAGCAGTTGATTTATGTGTTGCGCTCTCAAGCGTGACCACCATTACAGGGGTGGCTGAGCTGAAGTGAACATATCTACACTTTTAACAGATAAAGCATGAGTATGGACATATTTCAGTCTTGAATTCTTAATCTTAAAGCAGTAATTATTTGCTTTTTAATCACAAGAAAAAGCTATAAAAGAAAAAAACAAAAAAAAAAACTAAACAAGAGTTTATTACTAAGGTAGTTTAATGTATATAATATAATAACATATAATATTAAATATTTAATTTAGTAAAACTGATTTCGCGTTTGTGACTTTTACTTTTTACATCATCTGTTTGATGTTAGTAGCATCTTATAAGAGCACAGATTGGGAAGATACAAAAACTTGGATGATTTAGTTGAAGATTACAACCTTTACAATGAATTAAATTAGATTTTGAGAACTATATGTTTTAACACATAGCACATTACCTGATTTGTTGCCAAAAATCCTTGACATAGATTAGAGTGTCCATTGTGGGTATCTCTGCAGTGATAACAGCTTGGCAATGTCTCATTACAACCTGCCCATCTATAACTGGGAAAACTTAAAGGAGCCACTCTCACAATTCCTCCCCAGATCACAGATCGTCTGTACAGTGTGTACTTCAGCGGTGCATTAACCTTTTTCATCTATTTTTCACTATGCAAAACGCACATCACACTCATCACACTCCCATGTCACCCTTCACTCTAATGTATTCTCTCTGTAGTTTAACATTACTCCCACGAACTGTCATCATCGTTCATGGTCAGTTTCACATTTCTGGTACCTCAGAAGTATTTCTCAGTTTTGATAATGATCATCACTGCAAGGCCACAGTAACATTTTGCCCCATGCCTTTTCATGCAGCTTCTATTGTTTGCTGGGAAAGGAAACACTTTGTGAAGAAATCTGTGCGGTGGAAATAACCCTCGAGAAAAGTCTCTTCTGTGCTGAAAAAAAGGAAAAAAAAAAGAAATCCTTATTACAAAGAGTGAGTGCATGAACAAGATATAATACATGAACAATGTACAATGTCACCCTGTCAGAATATGTCCAAGAAAACATTTACATGAATAAACGTAAACAGCGTTTAGGTGCAACAAACGGAGGATTTATTACAGGCCTGCTATAGTATACCATATTTTTGTCTTCCTTATGCTGGAACATTTAAATTATTGATTGCTGTTGGGATGTGGAGAGAATTCAGACAATCAACAAGTATTTAAATAAAAAAGTAGAAGAAAATATGTGGCTCTAAGGTTACGAGTGTATTGCTGGGTGTTGCTGTAGAGCTGCAACTCTAGCAGTCATAAAGGTTTATCAGTGGTTGAAAGGGTGTTTGTTGTGGCTGCTTGATCTTTGCTTTGTGTTGCAGGGCTTTGCTCTGAAAAACCAAGACTAAGAAGCCAAATCAAAGGTCAGCCAGTACAGTTACACGGAGGCTGTGACTTTGGAAAGAAATCACATTTCTTTGTGTTTTTATTAACAGACAGACAAAATAGATTTTTAAATACTGGCTACACCCCAGGCCTAAGCCATTCATTAATTACTGACATGTTCAATCAGTTTTTAATGTTCCCCAAAAACTTCTGATTTGTTTTCCATTGTTCTATAGAGCACGCAGCACTAGTTCATTTCTTGTAGTTTCAAAGAGTTTCTTTCTACTGCATACTCCTTTTCAAAGTGGTGAATGTGTTCTGAAAGATACAGAAAGTTTTTTTTGTCAAGAAATGAGGATATTTTCAACATTAGTTTGAGCTTTACAAATACAGTGCTCTGACAGCATCGACTGTCATTATCGGACTGCTTCCTAAGAAAAAAACAATGTTCAGCAAATGCACATCAGGAACAAAAACTGATCCTCACCCCGGCGAATTCTGTACCTTTATCAGGGAAGACAAAAAACAAACAGTGAACTCATTGAGAGAAAAGTGTAGGAGAATATGACAGAACAGGGGGAAATGAGGACGTTGGGAGGCCACAGTGTTCACTGTTCTCCTAAGGTTTTTAATCATGTCAAAATTTCAAGTGTATGCAAAACAGAAAATAAAATATTAAGCTCGGCAGTATTTCTGGGTGATACCAGCGCTTTCCGAGGTGTTTTATACTACGCTATGGCAAAGAAGTAACTCACTCACAATTTGCTGGTCTATTACTGTATTAAAAGGTCTTTAAAATCGAATTATGAGTGTCAAATATTGTGCAGAAGGGAGACACCTCTATCTTAAAAAAACCTGTACTGTAACCTCACCTTTATACGTGTTCCTCTTTGTGCTTTTATCTTGCCCAACTTTTCTCTTTTGATTCATACATAAAGTCAAATGATTCTCTAGACATCAGGACGCTGGAAAATACATACCCACCGATTGAATAGCCAAATATCATGAGTTCAAATGAGGATACTTTTGGAGAAGCAGAGTCTTGTAGCCTGTGGGTGTGACTTATCCCGAGATGCGGGTTCACAGAAGATGAGCCGCGGCATCCGCTGCACTGTATGAATGGGATAAAGAAACCCACCTAAACACAGCGAAAACCGTGTCTTCCAGACATTAGTGATGGGTGAGCAGCCGTGGAGCTCTCTGTCAGACCTACAGGCTTAAATACTGTATTTCCGTGGCCAGAGGAGAAGCTCGTCCCCGCCAAACCCTTGCTTTGGCTGGCAGATGTTTTCTTACCCATGGGAGCCTCCGGTTCACATTCATCCTGTTCTGCTTCGAAGAGGAGAGCCCCGGCTTCCAAATTTAGACACAGTATATCTCGGTAATTGACTCTATTTCTGTTCTTCTCATAAGCAGTGCTGTTTTCTAACAAGTACATGTCACAAAGGGCTAAAAATGTGGGGGGGAGTCCTGCAGGCACAGTAATTTGCTATGAAGAGATATTTTACAGTTTTGTAACAGTTTTAATGTGTTGGCACCAGCAATGTAAAGCAAAAAGGAAGATCATGAATGAAGCATTAAGATACACACATTTGAATCAAATTATAGGCATCATATAAGTACACTTCACGGTAGGGATGTTGTATTGAATTTCATTAGACTGTACAGACGATGAGAACAAATACAGATGTGCTACATAGAGGAAAAAGAAGCAATAAAAAAAACTCTGAAAATGCCTGCAGCCAATTATGGGTTTGCATCGCCCGCTGGCCTTCCACAATGCAGACAACTGGGGGACAGAGATAGAGCCTCTTCAACCTGTTTGACCGGAAATATACCTCGCAGACTGTACAGTAGCGGGCAGGAATGAGAAGTAAGTGGGCAAGAGAGACCGGGACAGGGAGGAAGACAGATAGCGAGCCAAAACAGGAGGCACTGTGCAAGGTGACAGATTGGCCCAGGCTCGAAGGGTGTACTTTCACCAGGCAGTATGTCTGTTTCCCATAGCCAGAGGGTCCTTCAGATGGCCGTCTATTTCAGCAGAAACCTTTTCTGACGTTATTTCTACAGCCGCCTGTCCTACTTATGATATTTACAAGTGCAAGAGGGTAAAGCCATATTTTATCTGACTCAACAGCCTAATCCAAGCATATGATGAAGTCCTCTGATAACGGATTGTCTGGCAAATGTTTGCATTTTATCTCACATTGAGAGAAATTCAGCAAATGTCCTTACACTACAAAGCCCTGAGTTTCCTTGTGCAAAAAACAGGTCTTTCGATAGGTGCTGCCAGGAAAACATACGAACTCATGAACCTGGAGGCGAACAATGATAAAAGTCTCTTCAGGGAGAAGCACGCAATTAGAGCAGCTTTGAACTTTTTTTTTTTTTAACCAGCAGTCCCTTTATCTGAAATTGATTGAGACTTTCAAAGAGGAAAAACTCACAAAGAAGATGAAAGATGGGATGCAAAAATCGATTTGTCCGAATTATAGTCATTTTGTAAGCAATTATGTGCACTTGGTCGTTCTGCATGCAGCACGTAATGAGCCATTTGATTGCGTATCCCACTGTGAGACACACTGTACTCTGCATGGAAGATGTCCGAGCAGATAATAAGGGAATGTTGGGGATCCTTATAGACTTAAAATCAGGCAGCGATACACTGGCTCTGCCAGCTTTTAACAAAGAAAATGCAAAAGCTCACAGTCAAATGACTACAAAGCTTACCTTAATATTCACCATCTGTGCAAATGTAGTCTCACACAAAAAAGTAATTGTGAGATCTTGATAAATGCCACACAGATTATTGTTATTATTCAGTTATGTATGCGCCACCTCCACAGGAGAGGAATACACTGCAGTTTGGTGTGCCCATGACAAAAGTTTGTGTATACAGCCCACTAGGACAACTAACTGCATGTAACCAAGCATGACAGAGCTTCAGCACTTTGCTCAAGGCCATGCCAACAAATACCCGGTGATACGGCTTGTGCTGCGATTGTAAGTGTGACCTCTGGATAAGCGGCCCGGTCCCGCTAACCACCGGGGAGCCCTGACAGCCAAAGAGGTGTCCACAGAGGGAAACGATGCGGGGAGACAGAGCGGATGGCGATAATACCTTCTCAGCAACAAGGACGAAGCAAAAGAGGAAGAACACAAAGTTACGCCATGTCAGCTGAAAAGTGAGCTCTCGATCACAGCGTAATGCTGGACGTTGCTATCGGTTGACAGATCTGCATGTGTGTTTACCCCAGAGGTCAGCCACACTCATTGCAGCACACACAGTACAATACAGACACACA
>JAOXYL010000078.1:14501680-14512394 GCA_028564955.1 Terapon puta
GAAGCGAAGATAGAAATTTAAATCGTTTTGTCCCGGCGTGGAGCACTGGTTGCGAAATGAAACGTGAGATAACTAAGGCGATGTTTCCGACTACTTCGGGACCAGCCCGGGTGCAATTTTAAAAGGAATACTGACTCATTCGTTTTATATCAGATGTAAAATTTTGATAAAGTCCAGTGTTTCCAATACATTCATTTGTGGCGGAGTTTTACTATTCAAAATGTTCAAAATGGGTAAAATCTAATTTCATTGTAGAGCTGCATTGAGTCACTCAACTCCTCCTTGACTCTCTCTCTCTCTCTGTCTCTCTGTGTTTCTCTGTCTCTCTTAAACACATGTACAGCAGGCCCATCTGCATCTCTGTGCTGCAGACTCTGAATCAAAGCATGATCATGCATGGGAGGAAGGATTGCTGTTTGCTTTTCCCCGCAGACAAGACGGCTGGCTGAATCCCTGAATAGAATCAATCTGTGGCTCACAAGTGGTTACCGTCATCAACAGCTCCGCTCAGGTCGGTCCAAAACGGATGTATTCAGGCTAAATCTAAGTTAGTGAAAACAACGTTAGTCTATGTTCTCCTACTTGCTGTTAATCTCAGCAGTCTCTCGCTAATCTCAGTCAACTCTTTAGCAAGCAATAAATACAAATAGGTTAATATTATAACACAGCTTGGTTGATGAGGTAAGCACACTGCCCATATTGTCTAGTCAATATTGACTGCTCGCACAAGTGGATAACCTAAATGTTTGTGCCTTTAATTCAGATGAAAATTTGGAAAAATTTAAAATAGACCAGGAGGACTTGTCCTGTAGGGGCCTATAAATAGTCTTGACCAGAGGTTAAGGGTAAATCAGGATGCCTTAAGGATAACTTAAGATAACAGTCCGACCAGCGCAATTGGCTTTGCGATTCATTTGTGCAGAATATTTCCAGGCTTCAACCAGTGCTGCTGAGGCAGCTGAGGCAGCAAAAGAGGATCAGGAAAGGACAGCTATGGCAAATGAAGAGAAAGATGTAGGAGGAGGAAGAGGAGGAGGGGGACAGCCGACGTGCTGGCGTTGAAGAGCCGTCGAGGGCAGGAGCAACAAGTGAGACTGACAGAAAACACTGAGAGATGCAGGCGAGATGTGAAATTTGTCATAAAGTGCTACTTGCGGCGGGGCATCTTATATACAGTCTTATTCAATAATTCATTTAAGACAGCGTGTATGTGCCTTCTTCAGCCTTCACACACATGCACCCAGCTGTTAATGCTGCGTGCACAGTGGACTGCAACTCACATCAGCCACTATGTGCATGAATCCTATCAACTTTGATTCAGTTTTTTTTCTACTTTAGCTACCTGTGTTGAGACATTGTTAAGAAAAGATGAGTTAGATGAGTGAGGAAGTGCAACGATGAGGTACACGCCACACATATATTGACTTTTGACAAGCGTACAGATCGCTACCCATTTCTCCTGCTCATGTCCCGACTTAAACTTCAGTGTAACCGACCTGCATCCAGATATTTCACCTTTTGAGTCATGCCCTCCTTGGCCCAAAGATCACATCACGATTTCACACCGCTTTCTTGGGAGGAGTGGCAGATGAATAGAGGGCTTTAAGATTTTGCTTTCATCTGTCGGTTTTATCCCGCCAAGCCTGTTTTGTTCGTCTTCAGTCAAATTCAACCACAGTAGACATCACGGGGAGTCGAGTGGAGAGGAGTTGTGCAGGGAAATGGAGACAAAGTTCAGAGAAAACGTGCATTATATACACAGAGTCTTTAAGGCTCCCTTAGCTCCTGACACTTTAAATATGAGGATAATCATGCTTTTCCCAAATTGGGTCAGACATGGCCTGCATTTACCCACTTAAACTTACATAGTGTGCAGTAGGGGGGCATTATAAGCCTTACAAATGTGCTACGCTATGGTAGAGAATAAGAAAACTCTGCTGCTATACTTCCAGGACATTTAATGGGTGGATTGTATAATGAAGGGAGGACTTGTTCCATGAATTTTAAGTAGACGTATTTAAATTTAATGTAGTGAACCTGGAGTGCAAGTGCAAAATCCCTTTGATGTTAATGCTGCTGTTAACATGAAACGTGGTAGCAAATCCAACTAAACTCGGTAATACAACAGGGGACACTAATTCTGATCATGTTGGGAATATTTAGTGTGGTGACATTGAAAGACAGTGGTAAATGAACGCCACTGTTTTTACGCAAAGTGCTGTAAAATTTGACGCTTATTAACCATTCACACACGGACACGCACACGCGCACACAACAAGCGAGGTCCTGCTCTAACCACTGGTTATGTTGGGTTCAGTGTCCTGCAAAAAGCCAATGATCAAAGCACCAACTTTACTTGCTATGCCACAGCCGCCTATATACTGTATCATGCATATGTATAAAATGTTACCACACTATTTTCACGCAGTATAAGCACACATCATAGAGGGATCAAGAGCTAAAAAGCAAAATACGGTTAGGTGGTGGCGCTACAGCTTCTATGGTAGCAAAATCAATCAAAAATGTAGATGGAGGTTGAAGTAAGTTAATTCTTTGTGTGTTTTCTTTGTGATTGTGGATGCTGTGCGATTTGCTGTCATGAAAAACAAATGAACCCAGTCTGTAAGTCCGGTACTGTTTTTTTTTTTTTTTCGCAAGGTTGCATTAACGGGAGGGAGCTGTTATGAGCTTGGGACAAATTCATACAGGACTTCACATATTTAAAAAGCACCAAGGGAGCTAACAATGCTGAGTTCAGCTTTGCTCCATGGAGGCGTCGCAGCCTGCAGTGTTACGCTGTGAATTATTATGCAACGGTCACCAGCGCATGCTTACACACAGCACTGGGCTGATGTGGCCAGCTGTTGAAATTTGCTGGTCAAGCAAATACTTTGCACTCTGAGCCTTGTGTTACTTTTTTTTGACATAAGGATGACAATTTAATGACGCACTCCACGTACATCATCATACATCATATAATGTAAGCATGCACGTGTATGATATGGCACATGCTGCGCAGTAATGTGATTATGACCCATTTAGGCTGAAAGCTGTGTGAATGTTCCTGCATGGTTACAGGAGAGACAGAGGTGCACACATGTGAACTGTCTTGTACATGCATCAAATGTTTCTGTTTCAGTGCTTTGGGTCACTAGTTCATCGTATCAACCACTGCAGGCAATGGCCCCCATCCTGCTCGAGGCATCGAACCTTAGTTTGCATCCAGCACAACTGGATTTGGAAATTTTGTAATGAAAGGTTGTAGTGGGGGTTTGTATTAGTGGGAAGTGGAACAATGACAATGATCGGGCCTGATTGAAATGAATAATAAGAAAAGAAGATAGAGAAGAAGGACCATAATAAAGATCTACTGCCCTGGTAAACATACTAAAGTGTTAGCTCTTACTAAAAATTCATATCTTCCAAAATAGATTTCTAAAACCATAATCACACAGAATTTCATCTAAAAAGGCTTTTTACATATATTTGTGATGTGAAAAACAGTGCCTTACTCTGAACAAACAACCACTATGGAGAGGAAAGAATATGTCTTAAAATGAAATGGATAACATAAATCTGATCAGAACCGACTGCTCTGCTCTATTATATCTGCTGCTTTATTCGCGTGTGTCACTATAAAAGCGCCACTGTGTTCTCTTCGCTTGAGTGGACCGCTCTTTCTGATCCAACTGTGTGACATGTGGCCTTCAGCACTGTTGTGGTGCAGCAGGCCACAGCCACTGGTGACGCTGGGTCAGTTATTCAATGCCCATTCCCAAACTAGAGGAATCCAATGCCAGCAGCTGGAGGAAGATTAAATTGCCCCATACTCTGTGTATTTGTCAGGTGAGTGCTGCTCTGACAGAAATGATAGAGACACAATGGTGCTGTTTCCTACTGACAAATGACTGCAAGCACAGCGCCCAGATCCACGTTTGGCACTGCCCCTGATGCCAAAGAGGAGAATGATGAAGTTTTACTTCTGTGCAATGTGTCTCCGATGTGTCAATTTGTGGTGCTTTACGTTTGTGCTGCGCCATAAACAGCATTGCCTTGTATATATTCCTACATTTAAAAGATGTTGAATGGTGCAGTTCAAACAAAATGAACTGCAGCTGACACACATAAGCAGTCAGACTCTGCTGGTTTAGTGTATTGCTCAAGGACGCCTACTATATTTATTGATTTATATTTACTTACGTATTAAATATGTATCTGACACACTGACATGGCTGTAACCTACTTAAAGTGATTTATTTTTCAGAACCCAACAGATATGAAATGAATGAAAGTTTAACCGGAACAGTGTTACTGAAATTGATGTGACACGATCTGTTAGAGAGAAAATGCATTACTCTGTTGTACTTGACATGACAGAGAGATGATATGACCTGCACCCTGTAATGTTTGTCATTTTGAGTGAATAAGAGTAACTTGACAAATAAGATGGATTTGTCGCACCAGCACATTTGAACACTTGAGCACTGCAGTAAGAGGACTGAGGTATATGTGAACATGACAGAGTTCAGTAAAGTGCTTCAAGTGAATTGTTACCCTGCTTACTTTTGCTTAAATTATGCTTTTTCATACAGCACAAGCTCTTTAGTCACCCCTCTGGTCCCTGCCAGTGTCTGTTCTAATAGTTAGCCTCCATAAGCTCCATTTGCTAGTGGGTAGGTGATGGTATAGCTCACAGAGCCAAAGGGTATGTAGATCTACTCTATACTATACTATAGGAAGTCCGTCCAGGTTAAAGGATAAATCATTCAACAGAAACACCCTGCAGCCTTCAGGCTGCCCCAGCAGTCTTCTCTGGACCAAATACATGTTTGTGTTGTTGTTATGTTACTATTAGTTGCCTTTAATAATGTGATCTTGGACATTCAAGCTTGTTCTACCACCTGCTAACTCCATGGATCTATTTGTCCCCACCAGATCAAGGAAGGAAACAGTGAACAATCTTTGTTCTTCTGCATGGAGATATTTGAGAGGGAGACTGCACATTCTCTAGGTCTAACTCTAGGTTATCAAACACTTGTATACATCTGTGCTTTCCTAAGATCCATGAAATAAATAACAACATCTCTCATGTTTCCTGCCTTAGGGCGTAAACTTCTTAAGCTTTCCCAGACACCACCAGAGGGCCCATCTTTCAACTCGCGTAGTGCAGCAAATGTTCACACCTGCAGTAAATGACTAGAAATTGTAATCAACATTTTATAGACATACCAAATATGTCTGTGTTTTTTAAGGAAATTGTTGTAAAACGATACACATACATCTGGAATATTTTAAGGTGATGCAATCATTGCATGGCATGCTGGGATGAAACAAACAGATGCTTAATATATTTGATAATGCCATGCTGTGTGTTCTAAATTTAAGGAATCTGAAGTGAAAAATTGATGTCTAAAAAAGTCTTGCCGCTCTGGAAGAATTCAAAGGAAATGTAATAAACCTATATCTTATTGTTTTTGTTTGATTTGCTGAAGAACAGTGCAGACAACACGCAGCTGACTGAATGTAATACTCAGCTGAAATGCAAGGTCTTGTTTAAATCCCCTCCCACCCTATAAAATTGTCGGCCAAAATAACTATAACAGCTTAAAATACCCAACAGAATTTGAATTGGAAATGTGCAAGATAATACTATCGAAAATGTCAGTTTCTCACCTCAGTCTTGACTATGGAAAGTAATGCATGAGCGCTAAAAGGTCTTAAATTGAAAATATCTACAGCTTTGCTTATGTGAGAGCATGTTCACATAGCAACACTCTCCCCAGCAAGTGCACTTATTGCTCCCTTGACAATGGGAAGGTAAGGTTCTCATGCATGTGGAAAAAGGAAGCACTTAGACATAACTTGCATTAATAAATGATATCATAGCAACAAGCATCATTAGATCCTTCCACGAATGTGTTGCCATGAGAAGGTGTGCATGATACCTCTTATCTGCAGTATTCTGTACAACTCTAGCACTGCAGAAGAAGGGATGCTAAGATTTTCTGTTCTTTTGAGTCTAGTCTATGTGATTTGGTTATTTCTGTCTCAATGTTTACACCCCAGGCGCATGCAGGATGGGTCATCATTTTTGGTGACAGACCAACTGGTCACCATTGATCCAGCCATCCAACTTTCTTTTCTCTAAATTTGACTGGTTGATGCACATATTTGCACTCCACTGGCATCACCTCTGCATCCTGAGCTGTGTCCTGATCCTGAGCTATTTCAACATCCAGTGCACGTCAACAAAAGACTTCTAATTGTTAGAAAGGAACAAGGCCAAATTGGTCATCCTGTTAATTGCTTCTCTGAAATAATAAAAAAAATGGATGCCACAAGGCCAGGCATGGTGCACTGTAATGTCTAAAGGTATATGGGGTAAGAAATGACAAATGAAACAGAAATAAAAATCATATGCTGAAGTAAAGCACTTACAATACAAAAAACTGTAAGATTCATTATAATTCATTACACAGCACCTGTACTGAAGTGAATGAGCGTATTCTTTTTTACACCCACGAAATCAAAGCTCACTGTGACCACAGAAACATGTCACAATGTCCTCGCTGGCGCTGTTTATATCTGACATTTTCTATAATGTTACATGTTGATGGCAGATCCGCACAGACAGCCGACACGGGCACACGGTGCTGCCGCACATGGATTGTCAGTGAGCTCATGGTTTGTAGCGCCTGTGGACCGATGTCACTTGCTCTTATTGCACATGACAGCCAACGACCGTGATTGTGAGAAAAGGTTTTGTGAGCGCCTAGTACAGCTCAGCGTACCGACTCGCACACATTAACAAACACCTGGTTAAACACCTACCTGCACGTAAACACAGTACAGATATCTTAAGTTGTTTTGCCACTCTTACCTAATGCATCTCTTCATACTGTGCTTTTCAGGACCTCTGCAAACCAGCTCCTACCGTGTTTTGAATTGGTTTGCACACACATCAAAAACTCATTCAGTTCTGTTTCACTATTCTCAGTGATGTCAGCGCCCGTCTTCTCAGACCTGCTGAGACTGACTTTTGAGCAGAGGAAAGGTGGGCTGCCTGCCAGAAACTAAGTGAGCAAAGAGGGAGGCCAGCATGTGGTAGGACAGGCGGTGGAGAAGGGGGTGTTATGAATCCCACATATAACCTGACACACACAGAATGCAGCAGGAGTGTCACTTGGTGAGTTCTGCACTTATTTTTATTTTAAGGTTGTTTCATAGTATGTTGTGACAGCTGCTGCTGCCACTTGGTTTATAAAGTACACCTAGCTAAAATCTAAAGCAATTTAATTCAACAGTTAACAGTTCTGCAATGAATCTGACCTTTGTGAATGTTTTAATGTGCAGTTTTTGTTGAAAAAATTTTAGAGTGGCTGTGATCCAACTTTTGAAGGATAGAGCTTGTGGTGCTGCTTTGTTGTATTGCATTATATTGGCAGGTATTTCTATTATTTTGTCCAGTCCATTCATATTAATTAAGGGCAATAATAAGAGAAACACGACTGTGTAGTGCAGTAACTTAGCACCACAAACTAGACCCTCTAAAGTGATCGAACATCTGAATCATCTTTAAATTTAACTCCAAGTTTAAGAATGAACTTTGAGCTATTTTTAAAGCTAGCTTATGCAAATACAGCAACATCCTGAGTAGAAAGACTCAAAGCTAACTTTAATGGGCTTAAGTAATATGATAACAAAACTGTATGTAGTAATGAAGGGCTAAAAACCACATCATTAAACTAAATATCACTGTCACCAAAACCCATGACCTGAGAAAAGGAATCTCGCATGATTATATTTATTTGTTTTAAGTATTATATTGAGTTCATCTTTAGATGGAAAAGTCAAATATCAAAAGCTTCCAGCTAAACAGCTTGTTTTCTCAGAGTAAAATGCTCAAAAGATGAAAGGAAAGATGAAAAAGCCTGTTAAAAGGCTCGGTAGGTTGAAGAACTGCTCAGCAGACCTGGAGGTGTGAAGTAGAGCATATTTTGTGGTTGTGAAAAATGCTCAACAAAATTGAAGCTGACTGTTGGTTTAAACTGATAAATGAAACAGAAAGTTGAAATCAATACAGTGTGATTGATTGTATCAATCAATTCCTTTTAATATTCGCATCAGTAATGCTCAGCACAGTTTTACTTGCAGAAAAGAAGACCTGCTCGTTTATTATTTGCTGCAAAACATAAAAAATCAAAGGCAGCGGAGCCCCCACAAGAATTCCTCTTATGCTCAAGTATCTGCCTGAAGCATCTTTCACTTTCTTATTCTGTGTCACAAGACGGCTCTTTTGCAGGTATAAGTCATTCAGGTATATCTGCCTGTGTAGGGGAGGTAGAGTATTGATATGTATCTGTAGATAACTTACATAAGAGTGCATGGCCAGCTTTAATGTGAGAAGACAGGATATGTCAAGAGTTCATATTTGACATTCAGCATCTTCTCTCATTTCCCAAAGAGCAAACAGCAGGACCAATGCAGAGCAGACATCAGGATGTGACGACAGTAACCAACAAAACAAAGGCCTGCATGAATACATGGGATCCAAGCGGTCCACCTGATACATAACACAACATCTTACAACATGTCACACATTAGTGTTCATATACAGCACATGACCATCAAATAGAAAACGTGGAGAAAAAGTGAATGTGAATATTTCTCTTCTGTGTGTCAAAGGTTTTGTTGCAGTTTCAATTGAGAAAATATAACAGGCAAATAATCCTTTAATTTTAGTTTGTTTCTTTATATTTTTTGGCAAGACTATGCAATACGATTTATTTATTTTTGAGCGAATACTTGGGAATGACCTTTGAGCAAGACACATCAAGTCACCTTAACAATTCAGTATAACTTTGCTCTACTGCCGAGCTGGTTTGTTAACAGGAAACCCATTAAAACAATGAAACTGTAACAGGCTAGCTTAAATGCAACACAATGACCACAGCAGCAGCTTAGCTCGGCATTTATTTAAACATTTAGGCATAAACAGTTCAGAAATTCAGTCTGAATCAGAGTCCGAGAGTTCAACTGAGGCCGGATCAGACTGGGCTGACTCTGGCAGGTGAGTGGAAAGTCACTAGGAGGCAGGCTGTGACAGAAACGACCTCGAGCCATAGTTTACCACTGTGTAAATCAATACTATAAAGCACCATAATGCACATGCTATAGAACGACCAAAACAAACAGCACAGCCACAACAAGAAGGCCATTTACATTTACACTATTGCAAATACACCACATGCTGTCAGTAAATCGATGGCAGACAGGCATCAGCGGCCAGAGTGTCCAAAACATAGTTCAGAAACAAACCAACTCATAGCGTAACAAACTCTAATGACGAACTTCTGGTCAGAGTCAAAAGCATCAACTTCATGTTGGCACAAACAACAAGCACACACAGCGGTTTGGTGAAGCGAAGCCGTTATCTCTGGTGTGTTAGTGAAGAGGAGTAACTCTGGATTAACTCCTTTATGGCTAATAACTTTGTTAAGCACCCTGCAAATGCAATTACGCTCCATATAAACCTAAAGCGCCATAGTCAAAATGTTGTCAGGCCAGCTTGCTGGTGAAATGAGCTTGTTCAGCCAGTGTTTCTCTAAACTAATTCAGGCATGCTGCTGTTATAAAACCACCTGTTTGATCCTGATTAGCTTTCTTGGCGACCAGTTTGAGGAATGATTTACTGATCCTGCACGATGTTAATGGGGGGTGTTTAATAATAGTGCACTCTTATTTTGAAATAAAGGCAAAATGAGTAGAGAGCTGAAACCTCGATCAGAATTTCTGCAATTGGCTGAGGGCTGTTCATGTGATTGCTACATGATGTAGGCGTGTTGGGAGGCCTCCCAGCATGCACTGCAACAGATTGCAACAGACTCATGAACATGTGTGTTGCTACATTGGTGTTATTTTGTCATACAATTTGTGTGAAGATGTTTCCACACTTTCATCACTGTTACAGATACATTTTGGTTAAATGTGGACAGACTAAAGTGATGGCTCAAAATGAAGCCATCCAAAAAACTCTTTAAAGGCAGCTTTAATTGCATGAACAACTTTCAGAAAAATAATTTCTATGGCTCGAAATGTTTTACTTTTCAAATTCGAATATTAATTAACAGAATTGTTTGAGTGAAGTGTATGTCTCAATGTTGATTTTTTTAGTGTTTAAATTTTTCTTTTGTTGTATGTTTTATCATGTATAACTTTAGGTGACTCTTTTGTATGAAAATTAAATTCTGATAATTACACCAATGAACCATAATGATTTCTTAAAATCTAACTCGTTCCAACCTAAAATCCTAATTAAAATAATTCTGAAAGAAGCAGCCATTTGAATTTGACCTTGTCCTGGTCTTAATCCAACAAACAGTCAATAAGCCTGCACTTTTGCCAACTTGGGTCTGAGGATTTGATCCCATGAAAACAGTTTTGATGTTTTAAATAAATGCAAAATAAAGCATGTCTCATCCTCAGCATTATTTGGATAACCTGGTATGGCACCGGGGGGAACAACATCAACCACCACATCCTTCCAGTGAATATCTGTAACTTTCTGGAGCCCCTTCATGCAGCAATCAGCCAGATATGTGGAAGAGAGAAAGCAAGCAAGGTTTGAACGTCTCTCTCACACTGTAAACCCGGATTTTATTTCTAATCAAAGATTCAATTGCAATACACTTAAAAGATAAAGTTATATGCCACT
>JAOXYL010000078.1:14593947-14608088 GCA_028564955.1 Terapon puta
CTTAATTAAAGAAAAATCACTTTCCGTGGCACTGACGAATGTTGTGGCATGTTTCATCAGTAAGGACCTGGCATCAGGCGAGCAGAATAAAAGCCACATCGCTGCTGAGATACGTAAGAAAGAGCAGCAGCTAGCCAGCGACCAAGAGAAGTTCTTCAACGTCTGTGGCAGTCAGGATCTGGAACAAGACCTGAGCAAACTGCAAGAAGATTTGGAAAAGGTCTCCAAACAAAGAGGTGAATAATCCGAAATAGAAATCAGGAGCTTTTCAGCATAGACGTTTCTAATAGTACGTGAGATGTTCATATTGTAACGAAAAAAACAGACAAAGCAGCCAGGTAGTCAGGCACCCCTCGATGCAACACGACGTGATGGAAAAAGACCCAGAATCCTGTTCTTCTGTCCTCATCCTGAATGAATACAATTAATTAATGTGTGTATTATATTTTCTACTACTCTATTTAATAGTCTGTATTTTTAATTTTATATTTATTGACTGTATATTGGCCATAAAATATCCTACAGTGGACTGAGATATTTAGTGTCCATAGCATGTACAGCACATTACAATGCTTTCCATTTGATGTGAGTTATATTAATGAAGGCATAGACGGCCAAAAACCCATTCAAATCTTGTAACAATCTCCTATTTTGACGTAGTTTTCGTATTTGTAGTGTTGAACTCTGTTAAGAAAAACAACAAGCTGAGCGTATTACTGCAGTAGCCTCATCGTCACAGTGGTAGAGGTCATACAGATTGATATATGATAAAAAAGTTCTCTCTTCCTCCACCTGTGTTTTTACAGCCATGCTAGCCGGAGCCACAGCAGTATACACCCAGTTCATCAGCCAACTGACAGAGGAGGGAGAGCCCTGCTGCCCCGTGTGCCAGCGGACGTTCCCCTCAGAGTCAGATCTGCAGGAAGTCATCAGTGACATGCAGTCCAAACTGCGCCTGGTGCCAGACAAGCTGAAAAACACCGAACAGGAGCTTAAGAGGAAGGAAAGAAAGAAGGATGACATGATGGCTCTCAGACCTGTCAGGTACGGAAAGTTCACTGTGGAGATGTGTATACTCTGGAAATATCAAAAAAATAAATGTACTTCTTAGTAAGACTTCAGCTGAAAATGTCAGAACGGTCAGAACAAAGTACTTGTCTGGTTGCTGAACAGTGTTTGTACCTTTTAATGAAAATTGCACCCACCTTATGCAGCCGTATAATTTTTAAAGTCAGTACGCATGGCTTTAAAAAAAAACATCCTCTTTTCATGGGAATACCATGAATGTCGCACAAAATTAAGCAGGAAGGCGTTGACATGTCGTCATCTGACATATGTGTCAGAACTACCATATATCTTCTGCTGTGTCAGTAAACACATTTTAAATGAGCATCCTCTTTATTAGTAGTTCTTTTCCCTCATATTAGATTCTTGCACTAGGGTACATGAATTACCCACAATCCAGTCAATATTAAAACAGTAATCTGCGTGTGAATTCATCCGGTCACCGACTCATAACACACAACAGACTGTAGACTTGCTTGTCACGCTAAAAATAGATATTCTGATTTAATCTGCTGTGTTCATTCAAGCAATACGGCATGAAGAGAAAGAAGGATGAGTTCTCTCCAGCCCACTGGCACTGTGTAACACAAAATTATTATGGTGGATTTGAATCATGAAAATAAAAAGAAATTCTGTTAGAAAAAGAAAATATATGAGAAGGAAAAATGTAGATGATGGCATAAATATTTTAAAAATGAAACCTGTGTTTATTCTCTAGATAAGTTTGCTCAGGTCATCAAATCAGGATTTATTTATTCTTCGTTTTGTAGTATCCTCTCTTGTGAATATGCTGTCGTATCTGTATACTCGATGATTGACTTCTTTACACCATCCTCAGTGATGTGAATGTGTACAAGTAACTTGATTTGATTTTATACACTGAAGAAGATAAAAACTGTAGTGGTAATTGTTTAGATAAATTGGTGTGTTTGTAGATTTGGAGTATAATTTGGTTAATTGAGTAATTATTAAATCATTTAATTCTCCTTGTATTTTTTTCACCCACTATATGTTTGATGAAGTTGTGTGACACCGTCGCCACTAGATGGAGCTAGAATCATATGTGTGTGAGATTTTATCTCCAGTTCACTCTTCTGACTTTGCATGACCTGAGCAGATCCCCAACGCTGAGAGGAAGTAAGGCAACTGAACCTACAGAAATTTAGGAGGAAAGCTCATTCAGAAGAAACAAATGTACAAAGAGTAAAGTACAAAGAAACACCTAACTAGGTATTTTAACAAAAGTAAAAAATCAGTAGAACCTTAGATTCCTTGCAAGGACTTGACTTGAGTTTGAGAATAAATTAAAGAGGGTAAACTGGATTAAATGAATGAATGAACTGTTGTCCAGCAGTGGTCATATTGTGGATAAGTGACACTGAATGTCATGTAATGAACCAAAGAGATTATCTCTACTCTGTTTCCTTAACTCTGATTTTGTACAATTTGCTCACAGGCTGAACAGTTTCTTCAGTCATAAAATACAACTGGATTTTATGTTTCCATCAAAACAGCACTTCCTAGATGGATGGAAAAATCCAGGGACACTGAAGAAAGGAGCAACTACAAGCTGTTTAGTTTTCTTCCAGTCCAGACTGAAGTGCTGGAGAAGTTCCTAGTAATTGCAACATACACCTTTAATTCCCCACTCTAAGTATGTTTCTTTTCTCTTTCGTGTCTCCCAGGCAATCCATCGTGCAGTTTCAGGAAAAGGAGCTGCCCGAATTGAAAAACCGCCTGCAGACTGTGAACAGAGAAATCGAGAGGCTGAAGGGCGAAGTGGAAGAACAGGAGACTCTGCTTGGTACCCTGATGTCAGAGGAGGAAACTGCCAAGGCCTGCCTGCAGGACATCTCTCTCATGGACAGATACATGGTGCCTCCTACTCGTTAATTTTTAATCCTCCCAGCCTAGTTCATCACATCTTCCTCCAGATTGAATCAATTAGACTCTTTTTTTTCTCTGTGTTCTCCAATTTTCTGATATCAGTTTTAAATGGAACCGCACAGAAAAGGAAAGGAGTGACACTGAAAACTAAGAAACATCACATCACTGCAAATTCTTGGAAATTGATGTACACCCTCTTTCTCCTCCCCATGTTTCTTCCCTTTGCCTTTGTCTAGATGGACCTTAAAGAAGTGGAGAGGAAAATCGCTCAGCATGCCGCCAAACTCCAGGGAGTAGACCTGACCCGTACCGTGCAGCAAGTCAGTCAGGAGAAACAAGAAACACAGCACAAACTAGACACCAGTAAGATGACATCATACACCCACTTAGAGGGAAATTCCGCGTTACAATCTGGGCCTCATGTTGTCATTTTGATACCTCTTTTACTCATCTTTGTTTTGATTGACGAGATATGGGTCAAAGATATCAGACAGCTTAACAATTAGAGACGCGTCAGCCCGTCTGAAACAAATTCACTTTGATTTGATTATCACTATCACCTCTAAATGTGTGAAGTGAAAGGTGAAGATACGTAGAAATATCCATTTTCCCATTAAGTCTTTAATTTAGAATCTCTTTATGGCTTCCCCACAAAATGTTATGTCAAACCTGTAAGACCTTTGGTGAATAGTTGTTTCACATTTAATTAAAAGATGGCCTTTTATTTATTTATTTTAATTATTCCACTTGCATCACTATCAAAACAGCAAATGATACAACTTTACACCGGACTATGTAACAAAAAATCTCAGCTAACAGGTCTACTCACAAGCACTGTCAGTGGTCTTCATTTTATAGTTTTCATTCATGGTTTTCATTCATCAGAGGATTTAAGTGTGGAACTTCATCCATGTAATGATACTGAGTTGACAAGTTCCTCTCGTGGACGGCACAGTGCTGTTTGGTTTAGCAACATCTTTGGTTTTGGCCTGCAGGAGCACTTGCACCGGTTGTCTATTTATAAGGTACACCTAGCTAAAAGTACTGCAGTCCTCTAATGCATCACAAACTTCATCCTTCATCCAATTGTAATGAAGTAGAATGAACATTGGAAACAATGCTAGTTTAAACTATAACACTGCATTAGTTATCAACTGCATTAGTTTAATTCATTAGTTAAGTACGTGAACATGATAACTCTCTACTCGCAACTTAATACAAGTACTTCTAACATATTATATCATATAGACTCATTATACATAGAGTGAAATATTTAAAGTCTTTATTTCTTGAAATCTTGATGATTATGGCTTACAGATAATGAAAAACCCTCAGTGTCTCAGAAATTTTTCATATTACATAAGATTGATAAAAAGGATGTTTCAAACAGAAATGTCAGGCTTCTGAAAGGTATGTTCATTTGTGTGCACTCGATACTTGGTTGGGCCTCCTTTTGCACACATGCGGTGTGGCATGGAGGTGATCAGCCTGTGGCACTGCTCAGGTGTGAAGCCCAGGTTGCTTTGATGGCAGCCTTCAGGTCATCTGCATTATTGGGTCTGGTGTCTCTCCTCTCATGTTTAAAACATCCTTTTTTATTGGTCTTATGTAATATTCTAATGCTCTGAGACACCGGATTTTGATTTTTCATTATCTGTAAGCCATAATTATCAAACTTTCAAGAAATAAAGGCTTAGTCTGTGTAATGAGTCTGTACAATATATGGCTTTAATTTTCTCAAATGAGTGACAGAAAATATTGAACTTTTTCATGATGTTCTAATTTTTTAGATGCATCTGGATAAGTGTTGCCTCAAAAATGAATGAATGAATAGCTAAACAATGTAGATGTACATTATTTATCATTGTTAGTGTTATGGCAACACAGTTACGGGCAGCGTTATTTTTTTGTTTGTTTGTTTTTAAGGGTGGTCAGATGGAAGAGCGAACTAGGAGCTGTTTTAATATTTTTTGTGTGTGTGTATGTTTGTGTGTTTGCCGGTTTTCTAACTTTTTGCATCCTTGCAGCCTCCAGCAAGATGGAGCTGAAGCGTAAACTGATCCAGGACCAGCAGGATCAGATCCAGATGCTGAAAAGTGCCGTAAATGAGACGAGAGCAGAAAAGCTCCAGCTGAGCAGTGACATGCAGAAACAGCAGCAGCTGGAGGAGCAGTGTGCTGAGTTTACCACTGAAATACAGGCCTTAACCAGGGATATCAGGGTACATTTTATTGTCTTTGTTTATGTAAGCTACTGTGCTGATACAAATTTCTGAGATGATGTTGTTGTATCTTTGAATATGCTGTGTTGACCCTGTTCCTTTAACTTTGTGTCCAACCAGGAAGCGAAGGAACAGCTGTCCCCGTTGTCTGCTGCTCTGGAGAAACTGCAACAGGAAAAGCAGGAGCTTCTGGAGCGCAAGAGGCAGAGGCAGGAGGAGGGGCAGGAGAAGGTGCACACATTTTCTCTTTAGGCTCTCTTTTGCTGAACTTTTCGTCTTTATTGAGAATTCGGCAGCTGCTTCACTGCTTCGGTGGATAGTGCTCCAGTTGGAGCACTATCAAGTACCTCTCTCAGGGACTCCAAGAAGGCCAGGTGTTCAGCCCTTAGGCACAAACAAGACCAAGAGACCTATCCCCGACCCAAAGGAGCAGGGAAGCCACCCTCTCGTTCATCGGAGTTAACTCCCAACACATGGCGGCTGAGCAAGGGAGCTATGAGCAAGCTCACAACAGCTTGCTGCTGCTCACCCTGGGCAACTTCAGAGTAGTGGAGGGTCCAGCCCCCCTCAAGGAGCTGGGTTCCTGAGCCCAAGCTATGCGAGGAGGTGCGCCCGACTATCTGCAGCCGGTACCTCTCAACCTCCCGCGCAAGCTCAGGCTTCTTCCCCCCTAGTGAGGTGACATACTATATCCCTATAGCCCTATAGTTTTTGTTCAGGGTTTGGGTCATTGAGGCCCCCCCGCCATGACTGCTACTCAAACCACATTGCACCAGCCCATCACGGACCTTCCTGCGGGTGGTGACCCTACTGGAAGGTGGGCACTCATCACCATTTCGGGCTGAGCCCAGCCGAGTCCCGTGGGCAAAAACCTGCCCACCAGGTGCTCGTCTGCGAGCTCCAACCCCAAGTTCTGCTCCAGGGTGGGGCCCCAGTAAAGCCAATCCGGGCAGCGTAACGCTCCTTTATCTCCGACAACATAGCTCCTAGGATCGTTCGGGCACACAAACCCCTCCACCACAGTAAGGTGGTGGTTCAAGAAGAGGGTTAACCAGGCTGGATACATTTAATGAAGAAACTTTGATGCTCAACAATGAGTCAGCTTTATTTTGAAATGGTCTTATAAAAGTTTTAAAACTACTGATTCAACTCGCATTTCCTGATAATGATAAAAGTGAGAAGTTGAGAGTGCATTTAGAAGATATTTGTACAACCAATTAGCCAACTGTGTAGTTAGAGATGCCTTGACCTGCAAATCATATTCTTCAGATCTAAGGGAACATGTTTGTCTTGTACACCAGAAGAAAAATATATCATCATATTTATTTATTTTTGATTTATATTTGCAAGTGAAAACAAAATTGAAAAAATCCCCACTAGAATCCTGACTCATATTGCAATTGTAGTATATATTTTATTCATGTCAGCTCAATGTTTTAACACTTTGCCACTCACAGATCAATGCCATTAAAGACAGACTGAAGATGTTCACCACCTTGGAAAGAGACATCACCAAATACGTTGAAGAGGGCAAAGACAAATACAAAGAGGTAACATGTTTGCCACCACTTAACCCTGTGCACATCTACACAGTTATCATAAAAGGTCACTCCATTTTCACTCTGAAACTCCAGCTTTTACTCTGTCTATGTTGTTGTTGTTGCAGCAAAAAGAATCTGAGCTTCAGGAAACCAACACTCAGCTCCATGATGCTGAGAAGTATAAAGAAAAGATCAACAAGGAGATGGGAAACATTCGTCAGGACATAGACACTCAGAAGGTCCGGTCTCCTGAGTCATTTTTGTCTTTCTGTCTCTTTTGTTCAAATTTTTAAAGAAACTTGTAGGTTCAAATCTCCATTGTACAAGCTGACAGTTGAAGTAAACATTTAAGGTAATTTTTGCATCAAAGTTATATCTAGTTTTGCATTTATATGCCATTAGAACAGTGAAACACTATGCTAGTTTACTATAAAACACCCAGTGGAGTCTCAATATACAAAATGCATGGTGCGAAACAGTCATGAAAATCCAAAACCACAACAGCGCTTTGTGCACGAGAAACATTATTTTATTGACATTTGTCAGTGGTGGATACGTTGTTACTTTTTTATACATCTGTAGGTCCAGGAGCGCTGGTTGCAGGACAACCTGACGTTGAGGAAGCGTGTTGAGGAGTTGAAGGAGGTTGTGGCTAAACGCGAGACTCTAATGAAAGACATGGGCAACATGCAAGTTCTGCAGCTACGCCAGTAAGAATACACCGTCATCAGTTACCTGCGAGATCAATAAATTTGATTGACCGATAAAAGGGAACCAAGCTGCACAGAAGCTAACAGACCCAATCTCTTTGATATCACTAGTTTCACTCGTGTGTAGAGTGCAATGGTTGTTCGTGATGGTGGTAATGTTTGAAGTTAGAAGCCACAATGGTCTCCCCTCACCGCTTTCTGTGGTTGTCCAGAGAACGACGTGAAGCAGAGCGCAAGCTGGAAGACCTGAAGAAGAACCGCAGTATTGCAGTGGGTCGTCAAAAAGGCTTTGAGGATGAGATACTGCATTGCAGGTGAGATAGGAAGATCTGTCAGTGTTGTCTGAGATGTTAATTATTTTACCAATTTCACATCAACATTTTCATTACTTCATGTTTCATGATTCATTCCCTTCCCTGTGCTCTACTTTCACTTTTCATGTTAACACTGTTTTGTCATGAATTGAACTTGAACCCCCCCTGAACTGATTTCACGCAGAAAAGAGCTGCGAGAAGATCAGTACGACAAAGCTGATGAGCGCTACAAAAACAAGATGATCACAATGAGGACCACAGAGCTGGTTATTAAAGACCTGGACCTCTACTACAAGGCCCTCGATCAGTAAGTGACACCTAACGTGCACCCACGCTCTTCGCTATTGTCCACAAAGTGTTGCTGGCGGAATTGTGACGCTGGAAAGTTTGCGAAATGTTTTAGTGAAGATGTTTTCAATGAATGTCACACTTACTTCCTCTGTTATCGAAAGCAAATGCAGCAAATGTCACAGAGGTTTTCTGAGCCTGGGAATGTATGAATGTGTGAATGTACAGTGACGCAGAGTGAAATGGAACTGAATGAGTGATTTCAGCATCAAACCACAGACGCATGACAAATGGTATAATTAAGAATTTTAACACTTTCTCACAGTATATTTGGAATTAGAAACATTACATAAAACATGACAAATCATCGTCGGTATGGGGTCTTCACTTGTATGTGTGGCTCATATCATTTAAATTTCATCAAGTAACTTCACCTGTAAGGGGGATGCAGGGTGCTGGCGGCACACCCCCCACAACATAATGATAGGGAAAGGAAAAGTGCTTGTGTTTCAACCTGAGTGCATCCCGAAGCACTTTTAGTGGTTTTCTTGTTAAGAGACATCTGTCTGTGTTCGTATCCAACCCTGTTGAAGATAAGTCACTGAATCCACTGCTGCGTTATCACCTGGAAACTCAGCTCCCTCATGATGGAAAGCTTTAGTTTGAAAGCAATGTCAACTCTTGCAGCGCCACAGCACATCAGTGAAGTTCTAGTTTCCAACGTGCCACTCAACCGAGGTCTGTCTGTGTGGAATCTGGACATTCTCATTGCATATGATAAACCTGTTTCAATCACAACGCCTATAAGCTATAAAATCTAGACAACCAGTATTTGGGTCAGTGAGACCATACGCCTTATCAGCGTGTGCAGCAAATGTCATGTCAAGCAGCTGCAGTATGACTACTAATGTGTCAGTTATGCCATTAGCTTAATGCTTACTCAACTCAATAAGATGTTATCTGATAGATTTAAAAATGTAGTGAGGCAATGCACATCAGATGCTCGTTTCTATTGCTGTTACTGGCTATGTACGCAGCAGTGGTTGATGAATGTAATGTCGATTTTGAACTAGGCAACTTCTCTTTCCTTTAATTGTATAAAAAAGTGTACTTCATGCCATCATATCATATTGTTCTATGTAGACCACAAATAGAGTTTTGTGGTTTAATTAACGGAATATAATTGCAATCGAATTATAATTCGATTTAGAATTATATACTTTCCTCAAATCACTCGGCCTTTAGTTTCATGACAAATGATGGTTCATTGGTTTCTGTCTAAGCTGCTATTTCATAAACACAAATATGGCAAAATATACAACATAAGAGTCACTGGTTTTAACTATAATTAAAAATGACAAGTAATGATTAAGTTTTTCATTCAACTTACACTATTTTGTTATCATTTACATACAAAAGTTCCCAGGACACCTCCACCAAAGTACCTGGTATTTAGTGGCTCAGTCAAAAGTAGACCTCCTTTAAAGCAAACAAAGCAACCCAGTGACGATATTTGTGGTTAAGGGATAACGTTTTGTTGGGTTTGTGTAGGTTGACATTATATGCAGTAAGACACGTCAGCAGTGAATTTGACTCCCCTCTTATCTTCTGACTTCCAAGTACACCGGAGTTGAAATATACAATGCAAACTGCTAAGCTATAGTGCAGTGTTGGATTTGACTTATACTCTGTGAATAAAGTCCCCACGGCGTGTCATTTATCCAGTGTATATATTTATGCACTGCAGAGCTGAAATGTTTAGATGATTCATTGATTAGTTGATAGAGAGTAAACTGAAGGATAACTTTTTTTTTCATTTCAGTCATAGTATTTACTGTGTGGAGTGAATGGATTTAGGGTAAAAAATTACTTTTTATTTTTTAGAAAGGTTTCAATAGGATACAAAACTTTAATGCTTATACTTTAAGTCTCAAATACACTAAATCTATCACAGTATATCATTTTCAAGAAATATGACCACATTGTTATCGCTGGCATCATTGTGGCATCAGGTTTGTGCTTCCTCATCTCGATTCATGTGATTAAAAAATGTGCAAAGTTTCAGGAAATTATCAGCAGGGTAACAAAGCATGACACTGCAGATCTTGCTGCTGAAGAACTGTACCAGATTTCTGATTTCAGAGCAAAACTGCAAGTTTGATTGCAAATGCAACACCATTAGGTTACTCATTTATAAGGTCATGAGTCAGGCCTGTTTGTGCTTTTTTCTCTCTGTCTTCCAAAATCCATTCTTCCCATTAAGCCGTTACCAAAATAAGTACGCATAGCTATTGTCGTTGATATTGTCCTTGAATATGTGCACAAGTCCGACAGAGACACTAACTGAGGATGAAAGTCGCAAATGAGCCCCGGTGAGGAAGTGTGAGCTCACCGTTGCAGATATCATCTGAGAGCAGAGCAGAAGCATCATTTTACCCATATGTGTGGGTTCGTTAAAGCATCAGTGTCTGTGCAGTTATCAAGATTGAAAGCAGGCTTTAGCGAACCATACAGCCGTACGCTTTCTGTCTGAATACACAGAAAATGGTTATATGGTGAGATGTCTTGATTTGGGAGTGCATTATAAAACTTCCCTTGTCACTCATTTTGCAGCAAATTGCTGTGTCTGCATATTGGGTCAAAAACCCCAACAGCTGCGTTATCAGGAATTATTTCAGTTTCATTGTCATAAAATGTCTTTTTGATCTGTGTGTGCGCATCTGTTGTCATCTTTATGTGTGAACATTAATGGACATTAATGTCTCTAATGGACACTGCACATTTATATCCATTAACATTTTAGAAACTTTGTGTAAGGTTAAAACAACAATTAATTTTTTCCTTCAGCCTCAAGTTTGTTATTTATAATTGGAAGCAGCACTTGGATAGACAAAGCCCAATCAAAACTACGAGTGCTCATTCAGAACAAGCCTATGGTGCTACTGTTTGCAGCTTTCTTTAGAACCACTCATTCGAACAGCTTCACACTTTCCAAGCAATTTCTAAGCAAATATGGATAGATGATGATTAATTAATCACATATGATTCTACTTACTCTTATTCTACTCTACTAATAACTATATGCTATAGTGGCTTAAAAAGAATTGTTGTTAAAACTCCCCAACACAACAGCCAACAGACTTAAACTATTTCAGTGTCTATTTAATTTCAAAAGAAAAGAAATGTGACATTTTAATCTTCATTCATCCAGAGAAGGTAGATTGAGTGTGTTAAACCACAGTCTGATCTGTTGGTCAAAGTGTGGCAATTATTTTATCTTTCATCACAACCACGCAAAAGTGGCACTGATAAACTGGAATATATTTCCAAACAGATCGGCGCCTGTGGATTTTGTCTGTCCTTCAGTTGGAGGCATGTTAAGAAGGGAAATTTTAATAACCACTATAAACCAAAGGAATGGTCAGTTCAGTAATCTTAGACAATAAAACACAAGAAGCTTTTTAGGCCTCATCAGCAGTATGCCTGTCTAAAATATGAATAGCTTCATTCTTCTAATCATGACCAAGTCATGTTGTACTTTTGCGTCCTTAAAGTCTTATACTCTTGCAATAAAAAGTCATAAGCCTCGACTTTGCTCTGTTGCATGAACAATGTATGTAAAAGGAAAAAAAAACTATGCTGTTGGTCAGATAAATGGATAAGGTCTTTTTCTTTCTTCTTTTCTTTACAGTTCCCGAAGCCCATATATAGATACTATCCACCATATATGGGCTTCGGGAAGAGGCACTGGTGATAATGCTGTTATCACTCTGGTGTTCAGACCACGTTAGTTTCTCGTCAGTTCGCAAGATTAGACCAAATACTTCTTGGTATGCCGGAAAGCAGCATCCAGCAGCCTGCCCTCATATCTTTTATATCAACATATATCTTTGTCATGTATCAATACGAGGTGGATTTAGTACATTTTAAAGAATGCTGTTCGTATTATATTTCAGCCAAATAATCAGAAAATTACTTATTGTTGGTCAGTCTGTGCATTTGATTAACATACACAAAGCAAAATGATTGTACTGCACTGTGTAAGTTTATGTTCGGATAACCTCTGTTCGTGCACACATGCATGTGGTCTAACACTTCCTAGTTTATTCTACCATATGCTGTAGTAAGGGGTAGGTCCTGTTCACATGATACTAAGCCTGTATTAAATAGTGTGTCCACTCTTCAGCTTTTAGATATATTTTGTGTTTGACCAGTTCTCCCCCATGTGCTGCCAACGGCAATGTTTGCATTTTACATTATAAATATTGCAGAGAGCATTGCCTGTGCCAAGTGTAAAAACACCTGAGCACTTTTACCTCACTATTGATCTGACTGTGTGTTGTACCAACACATTGCATTGGTGACATCACATGGTCTCACTCTCCTTCCGTCACTCAGTAATAAGACATAATTATTTTGATTATGAAATGTATTTACACGCTTTAATACTTTTATTTTTGATAGCTTATCATAACGTAACTAGTACACTCTTGGGTTTGTAGTGTTTATTTTTTTCTTTTTTTTTTTGTTCTCCTCAGAACCATCATGAAATTCCACAGCATGAAGATGGATGAAATCAACAAGATTATCAGAGACCTGTGGAGGAGCACCTACAGGGGTCAAGGTGCAACTCACTTTAAAAGATATCCATCACTGTGAAATCCATGTACATAGTTTCACCGCTCCCTCTTTCCCCCCTCCAGATATTGAGTACGTGGAGATCAGGTCTGATGTGGACGAAAACTCGTCTGCTGGAGTGAGGCGCAGGGTTTACAACTACAGAGTAGTTATGGTGAAAGGAGACACAGCCTTGGACATGAGAGGACGCTGCAGTGCCGGTCAGAAGGTATCAGAAGTATTTATTTACTGTCAGCGCATGTGTCACATCACAAAGTCTCCACAAGTGGAGTGAAGACGACAACAAAAAAAAAGTTACAGAAAAGGTTTTATATGTTAAATTCACTTCAGTTTTGACATTCAAATGTGCCTACGTGCTCATAGGTGTTGGCGTCCCTGATCATCCGTCTGGCTCTGGCAGAGACCTTCTGTCTCAACTGTGGTATCCTGGCCCTGGATGAGCCCACTACCAACCTGGACCGAGACAACATCGAGTCACTGGCACACGCCCTTGTAGAGTCAGTACATACACACACTTACACGCACAGTTGCAGTAACTTTCACTTTAATCCTCAAAGACTGTCTAATATGCTGCACAGTGTGAAGTATGTCTGCGTGCTTATGTGCTTATTTAATCTCCTCTTCCTCGCCTCCCCCAGAATCATTAAGAGCCGCTCTCGCCAGCGTAACTTCCAGCTGCTGATCATCACCCACGACGAGGACTTCGTGGAGCTGCTGGGGCGGTCCAGCTACATTGAGCACTTCTACCGCATCCGCAAGAACCAGGACCAGAACTCTGAGATCACCAAGTGCAGCATCAGCTCCCTCTCCTCCTACCTCCACTGAGCAGACAAAGGACTGTTTAAACTCAGAAGAAGCACACAGTAATCTTTGATCCTCTTGGTTTCATTTTGGCTGGACAAAGTCAGATTTCAGTTGTTTTAGTTTAAAACTGTAATAAACACAAAACAATATTTCCCAATGACCCAAGTCAAGGAGAGTGGTAAACCTCAATAATGCAGGTTCATATATATATATATATATATATATATATGTATATATATGTTATATATATGTATATATATATATATATATATATATATATACATATCACTGGCATCATTGTGGCATCAGGTTTGTACTTCCTCATCTCGATTCATGTGATTAAAAATTGTGCAAAGTTTCGGGAAATTATCAGCAGGGTAACAAAGCATGACGCTGCAGATCTTAAAATGCTGAAGAACTGTACCAGATTTCAGATTTCAGAGCAAAACTGCAAGTTTGATTGCAAATGAAGCACCATTAGGTTACTCATTTATAAGGTCTGTTTGTGCTTTTTTCTCTCTGTCTTCCAAAATCCATTCTTCCCATTAAGACGTTACCAAAATAAGTACGCATAGCTATTGTCGTTGATATTGTCCGTAATAAACACAAAACAATATTTCCCAATGACCCAAGTCAAGGAGAGTGGTAAACCTCAATAATGCAGGTTCATATA
>JAOXYL010000078.1:14614462-14624862 GCA_028564955.1 Terapon puta
GTGTGTGTGCAGGAATGGCATTGCAGAAACGTTTAGAAGTTCAACTGATTGCTCAAATATTAATCACCCTGTAAATCATTCAGCCCCCAAAGAACTTCTGAAGAACCCTGTTTTCAGGGAGTGCACTCAGCCAATGGGTGAGCCCCAGAAATACATCCGTGTCGACGCTCTCGGCTCCCCGGCCGACCGGGGAGCTCTCTGAGAGAAACATTTTTCACCACTCTTTTCCCCCTTGCCTTGGACAATGTACCCGTCACTCACTGACTTGATGCAATGTGAGAGCTGCGGGGAGGCTCGCTCTCGGTGGTGGTTTGGGCCTCTGTGTGGCGCTCGGCTGCGTGTGCGCTGCTGAACCGCGGCTCCTTCATTACTAAATAAAGAGAATCACTCTCCTTTTCAACAGGGCTTTTTAAAGAACTGTAGGAATATTCCCAATACTTTGTGCGAACCCTCCCACTCCTGTGCTTTTTCTTGAAGGACTTTAAAGGACAATAAAGTCCCAGTTTAAGAACGTGCAACGACAGGACAACCTGCACAGGCCGAGCAGGTCACACAGGCCATACGCTGACTGGTAATCGGTGTTGGAGGAGCTATTCAGAGCCTTTAAGTCAATGATATTTAAATAAAATCATCCCAGGTAAAGGTTAAATGATCATAATTTTAAAGGTGAATGTACAGAAGTATCAGCAAAGAAAACCTTCAGTTATCAAAGGTAAAAGTAATATTATAGTTGCATAATGGCCTTTAATGAAATATGTAAATTAATAAAATTGTTAGTTCTCATGTTAATATATAAACAGCATTTTAATATATTGGGTAGAAAAGAAACTAATAGTTACAGCTATAAATGTTGTTGGATAGTGTCATCAATGTAAGTGCATCATATTTTATAAAATAATCTTTCATTTTTGAATAACGCAAGTACAAATACCTTTACATTGCACTTTAGTGGAGTTCCTATGTAGGTTAAATGTTCTTAGATACACCCCCACATCCCTGATAAATGTTTACTGAGTGTGTATTTATTCAATGCAACACCAGATGTCTTAAGATTTATCTCTCTATCTAAATTTCTCTGAAAAACAGAAACATTCCTCTCTGCAGTCACATTAAATGCCGACCGGTCTATTTTTTCTCCAGCAGGATCATAATTCATAAACTGTTGGTAGTTGTATCGTGTGGCCTCATTAAAGAATAACAAGAGATTTGTTTAGATCCGTTATCATGGCTACCAATCCAAACCCCACGTGGGAATGTTTGCAAGTATGTAAATGAGCTCGAGTCAGCCCAAAGCCATATATCCTGACCTGTTATTCAACCGCGTCGCAGCAGCTTTGTTCCTCTACCTGCTCTGCTGGGATCCAGCAGGTATCTGCTGTCAGCTGCCGGAGACTCGCTGCGTTCGCCCGCTCATTGACCAGCATCACGTGAACGTGAATCTCTTCGGGGGGGGGGAGCGTAAGCCAATCAGGATCATTACTCGTGTTTAGAGCGGTTTGATAAATATCGCCTCTTCGTGTTCCTCCCCTTCATCTGTACACACACAGACGCACGGGGCTCAGAGCTGGCTGCCTCCGCCGCTTCTTTTATTGTGCTCCTGGTCGATTAGCCTCGGGGCTGTCTTCAGGGCCTGGGGCCAGTGGGAGCAGACGAGTGGGGCGGGGGGGAGTGTGTTTGGGGGGGGGAGTGGCTGCTCCTGCCAGGGGACCTCCTTCAGGGGCCCCGCTGTGGCCTGGCTCGGTTTTCATGTCTGTCTTCAAAAGCAAGGCCCCGTGGAGGGAGGGAGAAGAGAGAGAGGAGGGAAGGCAGCGTATCCACAGCGGAGCCGCCATTGTTGTTTGTGTGTCTCAGGCAGCCTCACCAGGTCTGGGGTGACGGAGCGTGTCAGCGCCAAGCTGCTTCTCCACTTCCTTGTTCACGTGTTTTTTCACCCTCCTGGCTATCAGAGACATCAATATGTTCCTGTCCAGTGTCAGGATTTTGTAATTGGTTCGTTCTGTCATTTTACTTTGACATTACTCTGGCAAACTCTGACTGATGTGTCCCTTATAGCAACAGGATCATAAGGTGTTAATTACTCAAAACACACTTGAGTAGATTCTGAGGTTTGAGTTGCAAACTATTATAAAAGTTCTTTCCACCTATGATATACATAAAGATAACTGTAGTTATGAATCCCGGTTAGCTTTCCACAGACCTTTGTTTCATGTAGTTTCTGGGACATTTAATAAAAGCAGGCTGCATCAACATTTTTTTTGTAAATGAAACAAAGAATCTCTGAGCATGTCGGACATTTTTATTTCAAGTGAGCAAAACAGGCAGGCCGAGTGGGGAGCTGATTAACAGCACGTGTGAGTGGAGTTTGGACAGCGTCCCTCGTACCTCCTCTCCTCTTCCGAGTTGAGGGTAGGGGAGGGGAGGGGGGTCCCCTGGGTGCTCCTGCCGTCACAGGAGTTTAGCGTCAGGCCCAGCCCGTGGCCGGCAGGGACGCACTCACCTTGACGTGATCAAGTTGGAAATGAAAAGAACCAAATCCAGACAGTCAGGATGAGAGACTTGTCAACCGCTGGGGATTTGGTCTTTTCTTTCTTATCAGCTCTCACTTCCACCTTCTTTCTCTCTCTCTTTCTTTCCTGTCTGTCGTCCTCTCCCTCCGTCCCTTCCTTCCCATCCACCTGCCTTCTTTATTTTTTCCTTCAATCTCTCCTTCTCACTTCCTCCCTTCCTTCTGTCTGCACTTCCTGTCACTCTATTTTTTCTTTTTCGTTCTCTTTCTTTCCTCCCCCCTCTCTGGCCGTGATCCCGTCTTCAACTTACACCTCCCTCTAACACTTTCCTCTAATCTCCTCCTCCCATCTTCCCCTCCGTCTCACTACACCGCAGCCACGTTTTCTTGGAGAGGATTGTTATGTTCAGCAGGCTGCGTGGCGATTACACGTTCATATAGTCTAATCCGAGTTTGTGTGCAGACCTTCACCCGACCAGCTAAGTGCTTTGTAGAAAAGAAAAAAAAAATCACGCCACAGTGAGTTATTTCTGGCTGGGTTAATCTTATTTCTCTGGGCACTTTGATAATGGAGAGGACCTGAATAATGAATGGGGTGTATAATACTGTTCTTCAGGCCCGCTGAATGAATTAAACAAGTGCCTATAAGTGAGTTTCTGCGACTGTCTCTAATATGGTGCCCGTCCTTTGTCCTCCCTGTCCCACGCTCTTATTTTGTTTAGTTTTTTTTTTTTGTTTTTGCAATCTGGGACACAACTATAGACTTGCAGCGGAAGAAGAAGCTGGAATAAATGATGCTGTTAATGTATGCTGATATGAAGACCACACAATCTCCTCGTGTGCATGTGTGTGTGTGTGTGTGTGCGCGTGTGTGTGTGTGCGTACATCTCAATAGTCCCTGCATAATGCATGGTGCGTTAGTTAGCAGACAGCTTGACCTCACACACAGACTATGAGACTCTAAGTGTTTCTCCGTCACACTAAGTTCACTGGTCTCTCTGTCAGATTAACGACCTTGTGCTCTGTGTAGACATTTCAGAACTTACAGCTACGTCTTTTATTTGTTTTTGTTTTTTTAACTCATAAATCATTGATTTTGGGCGTTTGATAATATGTGAATAAAAGCAACGTGAGCCGTGGTTTGCTTCAGGTTCACTGAGTGTTAGTTCAGACTGTGTGGTGGGTAAAAGTTGGGTAAGTATTGCAGTATTGAAGCCACTGTGCCCAGGTTCATTTTAGCTGTGAGACAGGGTTTGTTGATCCATTTTCATGCTGATTAAAACAGATGTAGGATATAGTGAAAATGTCAACCAAAGGCCTAAAAAGAAATGTTTTTATAATAATGACATTTAGATTTAAAAAATGAAATGGTTGATTGATTGATTATCTAAAGTGACATGCATTACTTTCTGTCAATCTGTCAATGGATCAATTGTCTGACTGTTTCAATACTTCACACTATCACATCCATTCAGATGCTTTATAAGTGTTAAAGTCATACAACTCTGTGAAAACACTCTGCATCAAGTCTAAAGAAGTCATTTCACTTATGTATTGTTAGCTAAATTTCCATAAAAGAAGTCGTGTTAGAGTATAGTGACAGTATATTATTACCAATGCATTAAGAGTGAGCAGCCTTTTAATTGTGCAGCTTATTTGCAATTTCATTTACTGCCGAGTTTTAAATGTTTATTTCTGCTTTTTAAGATCCTAACCTGCAAAATAACAAGTGAAAATATTATATATTACAAAGATACCAATACATGACAAGCGGTCTCTGTTTGCCATCATCTGAATGGAAAACACACACATCATATGGACTCACACACCAAAGTATAGGGCAGAGACCTGAGAAGGCGACAGAGGAGGCCGATGGGCAGAATCTCCTTCTGTACCTTTTTAGAAGACATCCATCAGCCTGTCCTCAAGTTTCCAGAGCGTAACACAATCTCACCGTGTGTGTGTGTGTGTGTGTGTGTGTGTGTATGGCCATTCTGGTGCTGTTCACAGGTATGTGTGTGTGTGTGTGTGGTTGAGCTGGCTCGGGCCTCTGATGATAATAGAAGGTGACTAATAGAGAGCGCAGAGGTAGCTGTCTCCCTTCGCTCTGGTCACATTCACATTTGTTGCTGCTGGCGCTGGATGAATTATTGAGTTTGGGGTGTTTGGGGCTCCCACACCCCCCCCTCCTCCGCCTCCTCCTCCTCCTCCTCCTCCTCCTCATCCTCCCCCTTTACATTCCCTCACTCTGCACCCAACTATGACAGCCACCCCGTGTGTGTGAGTGAGTGTGTGTGTGTGTGTGTGTGTTAAAGTGAGTGTGTGAGAGAGGGTATGTGCATGTGCATGCATTCTCCAGCAATTAAACAGAGCTTTCATCCTCATTCTGTCAAAGATGGTCTTCCCTGCATGAAAACATCTCAAGCAAGTCTCTCTCTCTCTCTCTCCCTCTCTCTCTCTCTCTCCTCCTTTATACTTTGTGTTTGTTTGTTAATCTCTCCTGTTTTTTTTCTTAAATCCAGGTTGCTTGAACTCTAAATCTATTTGGATAAAATCAGGTTTTAATAATATAATATTAAACATAATGCGCCCCTCCCACACACACACACACACACACACCTCCATTATTGCCTGAGAAAACTCAATATACCTTTCAGCAGCTGTTGAATAATTGAGCTTGGCTCAGTCGCCACATGCCGCTGACGCTCACGAGCCTTCAGCTCATCTTACCGCACCGCGCGCGTTATGATATCAATCCACGGATCAATTATTCACGGGGAGACGCTCCCGTTTTCACCTGACATTGGGCGTCAGAAACCCCCCCGATCAGACACGTGAGGCGTTCAGGGCCCCGATATCGACTGTTCTTGGAGGGATCGCATCTTTTTTTTTCTTTTTTTCGTTTCTTATTCTTTTTAAAAAAAATTTATGTGTTTTTTAGGTCAAACTTTGGCTTAAATTGCGTAAAATAAATGTTTCCACTTAAATGGAAAGGTTTGACACATTTTTTTTAGTAAGAGGCACGACAATTAACATTTTATCCCGCCTCCCCCTTGCAAAAAAAAGGGGGAAAAAAAGAGAAAGAAATCAAATCTGGGCTGTTGTTAATCACCTCTCATCATCAAAGAGAATATTAATAAGAGCCACAAACGTTTCCGTGTAATTGCAAAGTATCGATCCTCCGGCTGAAACAACCCGCCGACAGTCTCACTGGGAAAATCACACATCCGCGGGTCATGTTGACTGGGGGGGGAGGGGGGGGGCATCCGGTGGAAGCTTTTTATTTTTTCATTTCATTTATTATTTTACTTATGTTTGATTAATATTAGAGACGGGGGTGATCAGGAGTGAAGATGAACCAAAGCAGCGAGGCCTAGAGACGCTTTAGGGAAGAAAAGATGAAAATGCAATACAAAAAAATAGTCCCACTTATTTCAACTCTTATGATCATTATGAACAACGAGCACTGTTGACACGTGTTACACGAAGAAACAGGAATGAAATGACGCTTCTCTGCGCTCAAACACAATGAAAACGCCATAAAAGATGCATATAATTACAAATACGATATATAATATGACATAATACTTACTTAGTCAAACGAGAGGAAGAAAAAAAAAAAAGATTATTTAAACTCCCCTCTCTCCTCGTTCACCTGTTGTGGATCCAGTCAGTCTCCCCGGAGCCTCCACACCTCCGCGCGCACATTACCGCGCTTTATACCAATATATGATTAATATTGCATCGCCATTACTTAATCATTTCAGACCCGGCGACATAACCCTGTATACGGGTGTAGGTGGGGTGGGGTGGGGGGCATCCATAATTGAAAGAGCACCAATCAGGGCGGGAAAGGGGCCATTAAACGGCGCGTGGAGGGCGCGCGGCTTCCGCAGCTCGGCGGCGTGAAAACGACGGCGGGGACGAGGCCGGCGCTCATATCATGTACGACAATACATATTTAATCCAGAGAGCTCCGGGGGCTCATGAATAAAAGAGGCGGCCGAGTTCCAGTAAAACAAACAAAGAGTGCATGGCCCATCTGCGCAGATGTGTTATTATTATTATTATTATTATTATTATTATTATTATTATTATTATTAGTAGTAGTAGTAGTAGTAGTATTACATGAGAAATTAAATTTAAAAAGTTTTTTCCCATTCATTTTCATTATTTATAGGCTTATTTATAACTAACTACTACTATTACTTATTTAATATCATTTAATATTATTTAATAATATGTATGAACAATAATAATAATAATAATAATAATAATAATAATAATAATAATAATACAATTTGATCAATGAAAAAAAGAAAGTCGCTGCTTCAGAGAAATCTTTAAAAAATAACCAATAATTTATTAAGTTTAAACTTCACACATTTTTTTTCAAGTGAAATCAATAGTGAGGAAAAATAAAATAATAAATAAATAAATACTTAAATTAGGTGTCGTATAGGCCTTATATACTGTATATATGTGAACTGTATAGTAAATATATACAGCTCACCTGTAATGCTCAAAAAAAAAAACATGTTCACATCAAAATAGTAAAATATAGCAGCAGCCAAAGCCACATGGGTGTGCTTCATATGACGATTCCATTTCTAAATAATTCAAGATAAACAGTGTGTCGTGTGAAAGCATTACTGTAGTTATTATTCATATTTGTGCGTCAATGTCCATCACACAGATCACGAAGAGAGCACAGTCGCTTGCAAAAAAATTAAATGAAAAAGGTGATTTTTCTTTTAACCTCTCATCATTCAAATCTGAATTCACAGATTAAAAAAAATGATGGTAACAATATGTGAAAACACAGAGGAAGATATGACAGTGAAGTTCACATGTGAGCCAGTGATGTGAAGGATAATCTCTCATGTCAACCAACATTACAAAATAAGAGTAATAATAATAATTAAAATAATTATTTTCAGGAAATTATCATTTCTCTCTTAATACTTCAACAGTTTAACAATGAAACAGTCGTTAATGTCGCCTCTAAACTCCATTTCGAGGTTTAAACAAACAAACAAAATAATAATAATGATAGTAATAAATAAATGTGAGTTAATATCCCTGAATGTGACAAACTGTCAGGGTGAAAAAGTTCTCATTAAAGAGTGTGCAAGATACATGATCAACAACATCGAAAGGAATCAGCCTGCTCGCAGATCACTCAGGAGTCCAACAACGAAACGAGAGAGAGAAAAAAAAAAGTGCAACAATGAAGCGTGAGTGACACCGACACGAAGAACTGAAGGAAGAGTCTTTTTGGAGATAATCCCACATGAGACGTGAGGAGCTGTTGATAAATCCCTGTTAGTTAGGCTACTTAGGCTATTATTAATCACTCGATCAAAAATGTAGTAGGCTATTTTATTCATGATGCGTGAAAACTCAGTGCACCGCCGAGTATTTCATTCGTTTCTGTTTTTGCCGCTGGTTGCAAAACCACACTCGAACCACGTTCTTTTTCAGGTCCAGTTTCTCGGCGATGGCCGCGATTTTTTCCGAGGAGGGCCGCGGCTGGATGGCAAAGTACGCCTCCAAAGAGCGCTTCTCCGGCGCGGCGATGGACGTGCGCTTTCGTTTCCTCTCGCTCCCGTTGAAAAGGTCCGGCTTGCTGCTTTTCTCCCGGTACGCAGCCTCCGCCTCCTCCAGCCAGGCCTGCAGCACCGGTTTGAGCGCGATCATGTTGTTGTGGGACAGGGTGAGGGACTCGAACCTGCAGATGGTGCTCTGGCTCAGGGACCCCACCCCGGGGATCTTGAGGTTGGCCAGCGCCGAGCCGACGTCCGCCTGGGTCACCCCGAGCTTGATCCTCCTCTGCTTGAAGCGCTCCGCGAAGGCTTCCAGCTCCCGGGGATCCGACTCCACGTCGTTGACGCACGCCATGCCGCCGTGCACCGACAGGGAGTGGGGGTGCGCCATGGTGGCCATCGCCTGGTGCAGCTGGCCCATGGTCTGCAGGTGGTGGTGGGGGTGCTGGTGGTGGTGCGCCGACGTGGTCATCCCGGGAGGCTCCGGAGCGCCCATCCCGGTCACGGCCAGGCTGGTGGAGAGGTGGTCCAGGAGGTCCCCGGCCTCCAGGGTCTGTCCGAGGTGGTGGTGGTGGTGGTGATGGTGGTGGGAGGCGATGGTGGAGGGGACGTGGGAGATGGGCACGGTGGTGGAGGAAGAAGAGGAGGCTGAGGTGCAGGGGACACTGCTCATGGTATGGTAAGTCACGTCTGGTTTGAACGGGTGACTCTTGCCGTGAGAGACAATGCTGTCAGCAGCCGCCAGAGCCTCTGCCCGTGCCAGCAGGCTCTCATCAAAGCCTCCGAATATATTGCCCTGCAGCTGCAAGCAAGAGTGCGCATACTGGAGTCAGTGGGGAATTCTGTCAGGCAGCTCTCAGGATCTAAAAAACATTTTCCAAAGGCAAGCAGCGCCGAGGAGAGGAGAGAACCCTCCTCAAAGCGCAGGTCATAAAAATTAATATGAAAGCAAGAGCATTGCTTGAATAGACATGTGGATGAGAGAGAGAGAGAGAGAGAGAGAGAAGGAGGGGGTGAGGAGGAGGAAGAGGAGGAGGGGTGGGAGGTGGGGAGTGGAGAGGGGGGCACAGACAGAGGAGAGAGGGAGAGAGAGAGAGAGATAGAACAAAGTCCTGTCAAATCAACTTTACAGACATTTCCAGTGTGATATTCGCCCCCCTCCTCTCCTCCACAGCCGCTCTCTCTCTCCCCCCCTAGACCTGAACGTACCTGCGGGGCGGGCAGACAGACTCTGCGCATGCCCTCCGAGCCCGAGTGCAGGCCGGGATACTTGGGCTCGTGCAGGGCCGGGTGCATGGAGAAGTGCTGCTTCCCGTTCATGGTCATCATCCTCCTGCCTGCGCGCGGCCGGCGAGCAGTGTGGCCCCTGACATGTGAAAGTCGAAGTGAGGGGAGGGTGTGTGTGGTGGTGGTGGTGGTGGGGTGGGGGCTGACAGCGGACAGCCAACAGAGCTCCTCTGCTCTCCTTCACCAGACTGAGCTGGTCACACCGGCGGCGCCTCCCGGCATCCCTCTCTCTCTCTTTCTCTCTCTCTCTCCCTCCCTTTTTCTTCCTCCTCCTCCTCCTCTTCTTTCAGCCTCCCTCCTCCTCCGCTCAGTTTACAGGTTGCAAACTGTAGGCCTCTGTGCGCAAGCGTCAAAAAAACCAAACCAAAAAATATTTACTATAATATTCTAGTAAAAAGAGATATTCAATTTAACATTGAAAGAAAAGTCATGTACAACTTATATTATTTCTAAAAGCGTTTTTATAAAGTGAGTCTGTGCTGTGCGCAGCGGACACAGTTTTGGTCACCTCCCAAAAGTGATACAAGATTTTTTTCTTTAAACCCCAGAATATACTTATTGTTATATCGTTATATTATATATGCATTGTTCCATTTTTTTATCATATTGTATTTTTGTTATAAATTATATAAACATGTCTAAAACAGCATGAGGGGGGAAAAAAACAGTTGCATCCAGTGCGCCGATGATTTCAGCACCATGGACAGCGCAGGCTCATACGGACGGATATTTCAGTCACTGAATATCAACATTTATTTTTTGTTTTGTTTTGTGCTCCATGCTTCAGATTGCATCTAAAGTTTTTGCTGTCCGGCTGACCCAAAGGGCCGCCCTCTTCCTCCTCCTGCGCGGACGGAGCGCGGGGTTGGACGGGCCGAAAGAGGAGCCCGGCGGGGCGGAGGCGCACCGATGACACGGCCCGGGTCCATCCGATCCCGCCTGCCGCCTCTCTGGTTCCCCGGACCGTGAATAATTCAGCAGCGCGGTGGCAGGCATCCATTACCACGCTGGCATGTTCTTATTCATTACACAGATTAAAAAGAGCCGAGGTCCTCTTTTTT
>JAOXYL010000078.1:14642238-14655009 GCA_028564955.1 Terapon puta
TTTAAACACTCTCAAAGTTCAAATCTTCGTAGAAAAATAAATCCAGTATTATAGAATGAAACCAAAGATCAAAATCTGTTTTCAGCCAGCGATCGAAGATTTCTGTAAATCTGGCAAGCTGAACCCGTTCTGTACTGTACAGGAGACATGCATGGAGGAGACTGATTGACAATGATCTACTGCCCCTAAACCAATCAGGACACAGAACACAATGCGCTGTTAAAAAAAAAAAAAATTGCACAAAAAAATCCACGAAACAACGAGGCCGCGAAAGGTGAACCGCGTCATAGTGAGGGTTCACTGTACTAAACAAACAAGGCACTGAGAAATGATGATTTGCCTCAGTTCTTACCGTCGTAATCCCTGCACCGCTGTTTGAGTGAGGCGCCCTTGTTGCTGAATGGCTTGCCGACCCCGTCTTGCCTCTGGGTGCCATAGTAGCCAGACCAGCTGTCTGTAGTGCTATCGGGCAGGTGAGCCGGCGTTGCTATGGGAACGCCACCGGCTCCTGGGACTCCGGCGGACGACGAGGAAGAGGAAAAGGGATGCGGAGGTGTTGGCAGGGGCAGGAGAGGTGATGGGTGCTGCTGCTGCTGCAGCTGGGAGCCCGATGCGGTGGAGGAGTTGTAGCAGTCCGCGTCCTTCCTTTCCAACTCAAACTTCGACTTGAAGTCTGTTAAAAACGAGCAGAAACAGGCATTTTAACCAAACATGACAAAGCGTAGCAGCAGAGTAGTAGACAATGACAGACATTTATACGCTTTAAGTTCAAAACAACAATAGACACGTCGGTTAACCTTGTGGGTAATGAGGCCAATTCCAGCCGGTGTTGTTAAATCCCCACTGATGCAATGGCAAAGTTGTCCACATTGTTCCTTGTCAATAATAATAATAATAATAACTCCTGGCAACACTGACAATCAGTTCAACAGAAAATACTACAAATGGCTAGATCCAGAACTCCATTCAGTCTCTTCTCGACAAACTTCACACTCAGGATGTCTCCAGCAGCATGTCTGCATCACTAATGCACAGTTCCACTGCGCTGACAGGAGCTTCAGGAACTTCTTCACTCCTGGGGCTGGTCCCCTGTGCTGTTGTTGTTGGTTGTGGGAGAGGGTGGGGGGGGGGTACACTTTCTCACCTCTGCCTCCTCTGTGCTCCCTGTCCCTGCTCTTTCCTCGGCTGCCACTCCTGCTCCGGCTGCGGCTTCGGCTGCGGCTGTAGCTCCTCCCGCGGGGGCTGCCCCTGCGGCGCTCGTGCCGCTCCCGCTCGCGGTGGGAGTCGCTGGCGCTTTTCCCATGCCGATCGAAGTCACGGCGCTTGCGCTCGTCTCGCCTCCTGTCATCACGGCTCCTGTGTGGTTGATAAGTTAGAGGAAACATATTTACCGTCACAATCTTTATGCCTGTCTTAAATACAAAAGATATTTTTATCTTCATCTATTAACATGCAACTTAAAAACTGTTCTAGTGGCCTTTATTTAGCTGACATGAGAAACAGGCTTTGAATTGATAAAAGTCATTGGAGGCTTTTATTTATACAGGAAGTTAAAGAGTTTCATCAACATCAGATTTTACATAGCTCATAATTATAAAATGAATACTAACATTAATTCTGTGATAAAGATGATGAATAACGTGAGTATGACATGATTACACTGATTAACCGAGTTACTTCTGCAGAGTAGAAGTCCCAAATAACAGCACATTAAAACACATGCATTGTTCCCTTCTACAGCTTTAGTCTGGTCCTGTCTGTTACTGACTTTAGAGTTATATACAACAGAGACTACAGCAGGACCCATGGGATTTCAAACTAACCATGCAAATGATTCCTATGTAACGAGAAAATGCTATTTTTTTTTTTTTCTTTCTTTTTTTTTTTTTTTAAATCGGAAGTAAGAAACAGAAGCTCTAGGCATTTGAGACTGTGAAAGCAAACTAGAATGAAGCCTGCATATTTATTCACTTTGTATGTGATTAAGGTGCTACATGCCTCACGTGTCGGAATAGCATCTGTACACGCTTTGTGCTTGGTCATTAAGCTGAAATGAAACTCGTCCCTGAAGCCACAGCAGTACTGTACCTGGACTCGTTGAAGTCAGAGCGGTTTCTCAGAGGACTTCTCCTCCGCCTGTTTTCTCTCTCCTCCTCTGGAGTTTCGGCCTAGAGGGAAAAAACAGTTACTTTACTTCAAGTCTCCTCTATCTTACGTTTCAATCAACAGATGGAGATTTAGAGAAACGGATACATGACGAAATATTTAACAGATGATAAAGGACGTTTTGTTGTGCTATGCTATATCGACTTATCAAGAGCACTTTAAAGAAGTTTTAAAATGTGACCGGCTGAGACAAGGAGTCCAAATGTAACCGAAACATTTCTCACTAACTCTTCTTACCTCCACAATGTCAACTTTGACTGCAGGTGGTTTGAGCTCCTCTTTAGGCGCTTCCTTGGTAGCAGGATTTCCCAGGTAGTTCTTGGTTGTCAGACATTCAAAAAGTTTATCGACAAATCCTATTGTCTCTGCAAAGACAAAATGATTCATTGGAGTCATTTGAAATCTTACACTTGTAATATGAGCCTCTCAAAGAGCAAAGTGTCCCTCGGGCGAGACATGTGCTGTACTGACATTCCATCTAAATCACAAACACACACCAAATATTTCTCTGCTCCTGACAGAGCTAAATATATCCAAAGTGTAATAAACACGAAATGAATGACAAACACAGAAACAGCACAGAGATGAAAACGGAGAAAGCTGCTTTATCAAACTATATCATATAAAAAAAGGGCAGAAGTACGTTACTGTAAAAGCTACAGTCTGTGATAGTTTAGACAGTGAATTTTAGTAGTTTTAGAAGTCCATCAGAGGCTGTTTTTATACAAAAACCCTGAACTCTTGACACGTGGTAAAGAAGTCGCTAAAACCTGCATAAATCACCAACCTAATCACCCCCCGTGAGCACATTGTTCACATGTTCTTCTGTGATTACCATGCAAATCAAACTTATGTCTACTCTCAAATGGTGAACACACCCTCTGGTGGCCATATTGGGAATCCACAAGTGGCACATGGTGACAAAGTACAGCTGATTGAGTCTCTGAGTGTATAACATAAGCTTATGGTCTGGAAGGAATTTTAAAAAGGCACTATCTATTTCTGTGCATTTTGGTCATCCCATCACTTACAAATCTGATTATGCATTCACATGACGTTAGCTTATAGAGTACAAATTACACAGTATAAAGTCTGACTGGCTAAGTAACTAACCTGCTGATATGACTTCTGAGGGATCAGTGACTGAAATGTAGTAAAAACTTAAAAGCCTGGATGTTTGATAATCTGATCTCGTTTCAGGCAACTGCGTTTAATGTTGTGAGGGAAGAGCAAACACTGTCAGTTCAGTTTCCATTTTCGATCACTTGCGAGGAAAAGCCAATATGTCTTATCACATTATGCTTCTGAATTACCATTTTCACATTAAAAATACATCAATTTATCAATATTTTACTTTTTTTTTTTGTTTTCCAATGAGCATGTTCACTTTCTTAGCCTGATGCTTATAAATTTTCAAGAACATGTGCGACCGAACTGCAAAGCCTCTGCGGTCTGTAGAAGGTATGAGGGGAGTAAAACAGATGCTTTCCCCTTCTTGGCTGAACGACTTAAAAATCTGGTGGAGGAAAATTTTCCTCACAAGATTCTTTAACACCAAGTATCAGTATCAAAACTCACGCTCACCCACACTGGCAGAGAAGCTCTGTGAGGACTTCCTACCTTTTTGCAGGAAGACATCAAGCTGATCAGCACAGAAGGCTTTCAGCTCTTTCTCCGGTTTGTCCTTCTTCACAAGAGCCACCACGTAGTTGGCCAATGCAGAGGGGTCAGCATCACATCTGCAGGTTACATATATGGATTTTTAGAACTTCAGCTACCCAGTATTTTACTTTAACAATACAATGAAAAGGCAAAATCAATAAAGCCTATGTTGAACTAATTCAGAGCTGAAACAGGGGAGTTAAATCAAGTATTTATAATTAAACTAAGTGCAATATGCCTGTATATCAGTAAAGTGTGCCGTCACGTGGTGTCCAACTACCTTTGTTGGAAGAAAATATTCAAAGCAAACCTAAACAGAATCAGACCTGCTTGAGACCCTTCACAACATTTGCAGCATCGAACAGTCGTCCAAAACTTCACATAAAAGCTTCCAAACTACTAAACTAAACCAAGTAAAACAAAGTATTCCCACCATATGCTCTCTTTCACAAAACCTTTGCATGGAAACAGGTTGTGTTAAAAGTCCTCTCTGTCAGTAAGTGGCTTGGTAACAGAATGCGATTCCATTTCAGACACACATTAAAAACCCCGGAAAAGAGCTCTTGACCACACCAAGCTAATATATAACTGATTATATAACTAAATGACTGTGATAACACATAACATAACTTTTACTTCCTTTTGACCTTAAGGAAAATGAAAAAGGGGCACCTGATGAAATAAAAAGGAGCCAAAAATGCTGAAAAAAGACGCAGGTAATGCAAAAGAGCTTCCCTTAAGGAATGATCAAACACAAGATTAACTTTGTTACTTAGACTCTGACGACTACAGAGACATATGAAGTTAACAAAGCACCATCAAGATTAAAACACATGTATTGCATGATGCAAACATGTTTCTTCCTCCCTTTATTTTCTTAAGGCGGACATAGCAGCACTTTGCAGAGCATGCATTAATGTGTAAAACACCAGATGAATCTGTGTGTCTCTGTGTTTTAACACCATCTACACTAATTGCATCGCTTGGAACCATCTAAACCCCTTGATGCATCACTTGGCAACACCTATTGTCCCCCCTTTTTAAACAAAGTGTGCTAATGTGATTATTTTACATGTGAAAGAGAGAGAGAAACAGAAAGGGGGGAGAAGAACTGCAAACATATAAAGAGTAACTGTGGTTACCCAAAGAGCAAACACCCGTATCTGTTAGCAAAAACGCGTCTATAACTCAGTAACACAGGTTTAATACTGTGTGTTTAAACCAGTCCGGTAAATTCAGCACTCAGCCAGCTGTTTTAATCACAACTTGGGCTATCTGTTGCAGCTCGGCGGCTGCGATAAAGTCACGTTAACGTGGGCCAACAACGTGCCTGGCTGACTCATAAAAGCAACAAGCCCCAAACGCATCGCGCCCTGCACAGTTTGCTAAATTTGTTCTTGAGAAGTCAGGCGGTCTCCCCCTGTTTTGGGGAGCCAGCTAGCGGCGTTGTGGCGCTCGGCTAACTCGTGCACGGATCTGCCAGCGGCTTCCATTGATGCTGCCCGCCTGCCTAGCCCGGCGAGCTAGCTGGCTAACGCGGCTACGTAGCATTGCGAGCTAAATGTCATTTTCAGTTCAACACAACTCACATTGGCTCCAGGAGTTTTGCCAGCCACGACTTCAAGGCCTCAACATTCTCTATGATCATCGTGAGAAAGACTATAATACTGTCTACGAGATGAAAGTGCGTTTTGGCAACCCTGCTTTCATCGTCTATAGATTTATAAGCTTTAAGGCCGTGTGTCTCTCTTCACTGGCAGCTCGGCCGAAGCGGTTTACGGCATGGCAACACAGGTCGAGGTGTCGCAACGCCGGCGGACGTTATAACCATACATGTTCTTGATCAACCAGGGGTTATAAAGTCACATAAGCGGCCATACGTGTGTGTAATAAATGTATGACATGAACAAAATTGTTACTTTATGAATTAAACCCCCTCAGCAGGGTATATAGCCAAAGGAGCGACAGCTGGAAAGTGCTTCGGACTGCATTTCCCAGAAAGCCACGCGAGAAGCTGTGTCATCAGCCAGGCACCGGTGGCGTGGGTCTCCCTTGTCAAACTACTTCTACTATTTCTTCTGTCTGAACAAAGAGAGTAGGAAAAGGCTGGTGATTTGGGTCAAAATGACGGTAGGTCCAACGCTATAATTACCTTTATATCAGACTGGCCAGTGCCAGTTTGGAGGCAGTTAACACGTTTTATCTCATTAAATCACTGTGCTGTATTAGCTAATGAGCTAACAGAAGCTAGCTGTCGAGCCAGCTGCACAAATAAACTTGAGATATCTGCACCAGAGTACCGAAGTTTCATTGTTTTTCATTATTTCTGTCATTCTGTATACTACTCTATTGTATTCTCAGGTACTTATCGCTCTCTTTAATGTCTGTTTATCTGTCATAACCCAAGATTTAACATTACTGTCATGTGTACAGTAATTACATGGAGCTGTCGTTTGCAGTGAAATTTTTGGGTCCATCTGTAATCATGCTTAAACAAATATTGAAATAAATGTTATAGGTATTTATGTGTAAATAATATGTTATGCACACTGACACTGTTTTATAGGTGATAGTATATTCATACAATAGTTTATTATCATGTGCAATATTATTCATGTACAGTATCTTTTTTTTCTTGGAAATAGTTTGTCATCAGCGTAAATGTCTCAGACTTCACTCATTCTCTTTATGCAGCAGTTTATAGTATATGTATTAGTATCTTCTTATTTTGACTTTTTAGACTAAATTATTATTATTATTATTATTATTAGTAGTAGTAGTAGTAGTAGTAGTAGTAGTACTATTATTACTGTACTCTGACAAAATATTAATAAAGTTGATTGTATTCATAGGTAAAGATTACTAAAGTTTGGGATATGGAAATTGAATATAGTACATATTCAATAACCAAATTAAGTACTAATAGAAAATAGAATAGACATTGAAATAAGCTACAAATGTAAAATAAATGTAAAACGGCAGATTTCCTAAAGTTGCAAAATGAAGGTGTAGTAAAAAATGTATTTTAACAGTTAACTACATAAAAGGATAGAAGTAGTTTTAATGTATAGTCAGTAGTGGGTAATGCACTCTGTGTTCAGTTCACTTGCTGCTTTTCACTAATGAGCTATCATCTTGTTGGTCTTTGCATTCAGGAGCGGAAAGGAACAGCAAAGTTGGACTTTCTGAGGAAGATTGAGCAGGAGATCCAGGAGAAATGGGAGAAGGAGAAGGCATTTGAGCATGATGCACCAACAACAATTGGGGAGAGCACAAAGTGAGTGTATCCTGTCAAAAGGAAAGACTTAAGGCTCTATTCCCAGAAAGTGTTAACCGTATTTCACACACCTGATTCAGTAATCATTCAATATGCAGTAAGACCATTTGTGGGGAAGGCAATTCACAGGTATTGCCACACTGAGGGAAGTCAGGGCAGTTTTTCAGGTTTACTCCATTCAAATGATCTCTTAGAGATGCAGCTATAAATACCTGTTGTTCTTGATGGGTTATGATAGGAGTTGTGTTATGTAGTTTTATGTTGTTGCTGTTAAGGAAAAAGGAACAGAATGAGCTTTTGACACTGACTGCTGTGCTATTTGCCAGTTTTCTGCCCTTTGCTCAGAAAAGGAGATCAAATATGAAATGCTTTAGGCCTCAAGTGCATGTTTTCATTAAGTGTTTTATTTTTCCTCCCAGCAAAAACAAGTACTTTGTGACGTTCCCCTACCCTTACATGAATGGGCGATTGCACCTTGGCCACACATTCAGCTTGTCAAAGTGCGAGGTAAGTTTACATACAGAAACAAACAGGGTTGGACACTTTTTTGGTCTGCAGTTAAGATACCTGAGATTCTGCTGCTGTTTAACTTTTTTCCTGTTTTCTCTCCTTCTTCCAGTTTGGTGTTGGATATCAGTCCCTGAAAGGGAAAAAATGCCTCTTCCCATTCGGACTTCACTGCACAGGAATGCCAATCAAAGTTAGTGTTGTGTAATTTTTTTCAGTCGTTCACAGACATCTTGTTCTGTTTAAATTCAATGATATACATTAGGCTGCAATTTTTTTTAACTTGAAGGCTATTCTACTGTATCAACAATCAATAATTTCTCACTGTCTCTCTTTTTCTTTCTTCTCTCTCTCTCACACTTCCTTTTCCTTCTCTCTGGCACTCGTCCACATTGTATTCACCAGGCCTGTGCAGATAAGCTGAAGAGAGAGATGGAGCTGTATGGAAACCCTCCACAGTTTCCAGACGAGGAAGAAGAAGAGAAAGAGAAGCCAAAGACATCTGATGAAATCATCATAAAGGACAAAGCAAAGGGCAAGAAGGTCTCGATCTGCAGGGAATAGATTAGTGGCATTTTCCATATGGTGATGCAAAATGTCGTATTTAGGGCGTATCAACAACCACATTTTTTATTTCTTCCGTTAGAGCAAAGCAGTGGCCAAATCCGGATCCTCGACTTTCCAGTGGGACATCATGAGGTCTTTGGGGCTGAATGACCGGGAGATTGCCAAGTTTGCTAATGCTGAACACTGGCTGGAGTACTTCCCTCCTCTAGCTGTCAAAGACCTCAAACAGATGGGAGTCAAGGTGACTAACTATAGGAATGTGTCTCTAGTAAACATCTGTTTGTAGCTTGTTTTGTTTATTTACCAGTTACTCTTTTTTCAGTGAAATGGGAAAAATAAATCTGTTTTCATTTACATCGTTTATTTATTATTTATTTTAAAAAGCCTTCTTGCAATTTAATGGGCTAACTTTTCTAAATGTGCTTTAAGAGTTTCACATTACACGTCCATAGCCATCTTTTTGCTTGATGCCGAGAAATCATATTTACCCTGAGGCTAATTAATTAGGTTGTTAGTGTTTGTGCCTAAATTCTCATGTCATGTTATGTGTTCGCAGGTGGATTGGAGGCGCTCATTCATCACCACGGATGTGAACCCCTTTTATGACTCCTTCGTCAGGTGGCAGTTCATCACGCTGAAGGAGAGAAAAAAGATCAAGTTTGGCAAAAGGTGAGATGGTTTGGAAGTTTCTGCATAACTTTTATTTGTTCTGTCACACTGTCCTTGCGGTAATATAGAGAAAATAGGAAATGAACATTATAGGATATGATAATGTCTTACGCTTTCTTAGTTGCTATCACGATCGGTTGAATAGTCTTGCCTGAAACGAAGTCCTGTACCAATGTCATGCCTTTCCCAGGGGTAAAAAGAAAGTGAATATTTTAAATAAAGACACTGGTAGATAATGTTTAGCCCCAGACTGGTTCTTTCAGTAATATAATAATATAATATAACTCCTCTGCAGGTACACCATCTACTCTCCCAAGGATGGACAGCCGTGCATGGACCATGACAGGCAGACAGGAGAGGTACACTTACTGAACTGAGTGAGATAATGTACTTGCTGAGGAAAAAATGATGATAAGATTAGGATATGATTACTGTGGGACTCATGATTAACATTGACTAATTATGAGTCCTACAGTCTCACAATTCTGACTCACGGCTTTTATTTCAAACAGTTTTATTTATTGTAACGAAAATTTACCGCTTTTGTCACAATTGTGTTTGACTCACTATTCTTGCCTCCTCTTGCTGTTTGCTGCAGATGAAGAAAATTCAACATATTGAATTTGGCAGATGTTGTGCTGACATTGGCACAGAATCATTAAAACTGTTTTTTTCTTTGAATTGAGCTGATCTGAGAGCTCTATTTCTGTCTTTTTCTTCCAACTATTGTTGTTATTCACCTTCAGGGAGTCGGACCTCAGGAGTACACGCTCATCAAGATGAAAATTGTTGAACCGTACACGGCAAAGTTCAAGTCCAAAGTCTTTTATAGCAGGTAACAAATTATAAATGCTGAACACTGTAATACCAGTAATTATTCATATTAGGGATAGCACCATGGACAACTTTTACATGGATGTAACTATTGATGCTGTCCTCCACATAGCGGCATGAAAGGCAAAAACATCTTCCTGGTGGCAGCCACACTGAGACCGGAGACCATGTTTGGTCAGACCAACTGCTGGGTGAGGCCCGACATGAAGTATGTTGCCTTCGAGACCACCAGCGGAGACATCTTCATCTCCACCAGCAGGTCTGCCAGGAACATGTCTTTCCAGGGCTTCACCAAAGAGAATGGAGTGGTGCCAGTGATCATGGAAATCCTGGGACAGGTACTAACTTTGTGACATGTTTCTAGCTGTAAATTCATTCTCTCTCTTTTTTTAAAAATGTATTTAATTAATTCAAACCAATAGTATCACGCCTCAAATGTGGTTTAAAAACAGCACAAGCGAGCTGCAAAATGGTTTCCTCTTTAAAAGTATTACATCTGTTCCACCTTCTGCTCGGCATCATCTCCCTCTAGGACATCCTTGGCTGTGCCCTGAGTGCTCCACTGACTTCCTATAAGATCATCTATGCTCTGCCCATGCTCACCATCAAGGAGGACAAAGGTGAGTCTTCTAAAGTTTGGAAAAATTGCAGAGAGGTGCATTCAGGGACGCTGTGTTATTTTCAGTTTTCTTTTTAGGCAGAGATTTGTCACATTGTTTTAAAGCGTCTGAGTTGTTGAAAGGCGTCTTTGCAGGCGTTGCTCACAGCAGTCAGAATACCCTTCAGTGGGGCCACCTTGCACTTTCTTTTTTTCATGCGCTTGAACTTGAGTGAAATGTATCTGACAGTTGGTGCATAGTTCAACAGAAGCTACGAGGAACGTGTCAATGTGTTTATATCTGCCTGTGTTTCAAATAAAGATAATATATTCCAGCTCTTTAGGTGGTGCTTTCTGCTGAAAATCTGCTCTGAGCTTTATCCTTTGTCTTGGATATTATTAGAGGAGCTTATGGAAAAATACTGGGGAGTCTCAAAATAGCAGACCAAGGTCACCGTAGACTTTAGAAAATGCTGTGCTGTGATGTCGAAGCACGGAAGTAATGACTGCCTTTCTGCCCTGAGGAAGATCATTTGTAAACATATAAAATGGATCTGATTGCACTCAGAGTGTCTCTGTTCTCTGTTAGAAGTCAGTCCTATCTATTTCTCTGGTCTGAGATGCTCGAGGGGTGTAGTTTGTGTGTTTTTTTCATGTGTCCTGAAGATGATTTTTTGCCAAATAGCTTTAATTGGAATTTCAGAATGACTAAGTTGAAATGTCAGGATTTCACTAGGAACAGATCTCTTTCTCCCTGTGTGTCATCCTGTTTGTTGGGGTTATGGAAAGCTACGAGGGAGGGTGAATCTGGGACAACCCGTGACGTTTGTTCGTGTCTAGATCATTTTAGTTTGTTTTTCTCCTCTGTAATGTAGCTGCTCAGCACTTTAAGAGCTCTGGTGGCAAGTGGCATTTAATAGGTTTGAATGTGTATAATGTGAATGACTGTCTCACAGAAATATCTTAAGTAATTTGTATAAATACATTTTATGTGATGCCTTGTTCGTGTTATCCACAGGTACGGGGGTAGTTACAAGTGTACCTTCTGATGCTCCTGATGACATCGCTGCTCTCAGAGACATCAAGAAAAAACAGGTGAGTCCCAGAACTTTAACTCTCAATGTTGCCGTAAAGGGAGCCTTTATACCTCAAATGAGGCCTGGTGCAGAGAAACACAGAAAACAGATGCTTCAAATACAATTTTGAAATATTTTGACAGATTGTGCTCTTAAGTTGGTCTATATTTTTTCTTAAATTAAGGCAGACTAAAGTCTGGCTTCTTCAGGAGAAAATATGACCATTTGAAGATACCTGTAGCATTATATTAATGTTTCTCTTAATTCTTGCATTTCCATAAGGCTCTCCGGGAGAAGTATGGAATTGAGGACAAGATGGTTTTGCCTTTTGAGCCGGTAAGCTGATCTACTAAAGTGGCTTCGATTACAGTCAGGCTGCAGTGAATCCACCAACTCTAAATGCATCCCTAATAAGATAACCTTTATTAGTCCCACAGGGGAGAAATTCACAATGTGTGATAATATAACAAAAATTTGTTTGCTCTTTTCAGGTTCCTATCATAGAGATACCAGGCTATGGGAACCTGTCTGCGCCTCTGGTGTGTGATGAGCTGAAGATCCAGAGCCAGAACGACAAGGAGAAGCTGGCTGAGGCCAAAGAGAAAGTCTACTTGAAGGGCTTCTATGAAGGGGTGAGTCGACTTAATGCTTAATGAGCAAAAAAAAACAGTTACATAAGTCAGCAAAATGCCAGCCCTTAGCAAACCCCTTGTTGATTTAACTTCAGGTTTGAAGCTCCTCTCATTTATCTCTCACACAAACCAAGTGATACACACCTTAAGGCGAGATTAAATTATTCATCAGCTGGCTATTGGCTACATGTTGCCCTTAGACCGTTTGGTTGTCTACTACTGGAAAACTGTGCAGAACAGCAGGCTGAATTTTGTTCTCGGCACACACGCTGAGACGCTGCTTGCCATTTTTATTTTTTCACTTTTTGTTATTTGTTTGTAAGACATTTTTCATGTTAAAAAGTATAATTCACAATGTAGATATGACACAGATAAATGTATGACTTAAATCTCCAAGGGGCCAAACAAAGAGCGCATGAAGCAGAGCACATTTCATATCTGCACGCTGAGAATATGTCTTCCTACCGAGCATTTATGGTCATTTGTGATCGGAGATTGCGTGTATTGCTTAAAGGCATGCCAGAATGATGAAAGAAGATGCTTCAGTGTGAATGAAATATTTCTGTGATTGGATTCCTGCCGCAGATCATGCTGGTTGATGGCTACAAGGGGCAGAAGGTCCAGGATGTGAAAAAACCCATCCAGAAAATGATGGTTGAAAGGGTAAGGCATTCTGTGTTTTTAATGCATAAAAAATCTATTCAACTATCATGTGGTAGCACATCTTTAAATTGTGTTTAGTGTTTTTAATGCATAAAAAGTCTATTCAAATATTATGTGGTA